>JAIUND010001645.1:0-32107 GCA_034699125.1 Gisinianus flammeolus | reverse complement strand
CCCACCTCCATTTTCCTGAGAATCCGGATTCTGCTGGGCACAGCCGAGATAAAAGGACTGCAAATAACTCAGACCGCTGTCCCACGGTGACGAGGATTTGTTTTTGACTTTTCAATTTTATCCATTTTCTGAATTCCCTGTCTAATGGATTTCGCAGTTTTCTTCTTCACTTCCTCCGCACTGATTTTCACTGTCGTCCGGGCTGAAGTCACCTTGTGAAATTGACAATTCTTGACATACACATAGGAAATTCATTCAAAATTCTGCACAATACGAAAAATCTTCAAAGAAAAAGAGTTTACGAATTGCAGTTCACTTGTCAATTTTGAATCATAAGAACCGAATCGTAACTTTGAATCAGATTTGCTTGCTAAAAGAATGAATGTAAATGAACTGAGCAATTTAAATTCTCACAAATAAATTTATTGGATATACAAGTCATAAATTATGACTGGATATTACGGCCGAAGTTAATGAGCATGGGAATTATTGAATGAATTTCATGAACTTGTGGTGAAATATCTATTTTACACTAGAAAAAAAGGCCTTAATTGAGAAATTACATGATATTTACATACAACAATTAAATATGTTCATTAAAAAGAGTTTGAAGTTTGAGAACAAAAATGCGGGTGTCTTTATTGAAAAAAGTCTAGTCCGCAATACTACAAAAGCCCTTTGAGTTGATGTACAATATTGTACAAAAACTTCTCTAGGAAATACTTCCAAAATTATGCATGTACATATTTTTCGGTATTGGATGTGGTTAGGATTCGTTGTAAAAAATATCGAACATTGAAATTTTATATTATTTTTAGCAGATGAATAGAAAGACAAGATGGATTTATCATTTTAACTAGTGCCTAATTTATATGGCAAGGAAAGCATAGAGAGCTTACATAACCCATAAGAAAAAAAGATTTTTGGGTTAAAAATTTGGGGCCAGAAACTCAAAAACCTTGCCTCCTTTCTTCAGCAGCATTCCTTCGAAGTTTAACGAGTCGATAATATTATCCACTCCTTGGTCTATCCCGTTTTTTGAAGCTTCTTCCTTGATTTCTTGAACCGTAAAAAGTGTTTTTTGTTGCCTGTCCGATAAGCGACGCAATGCCATGGCAAGTGCCTTAACCTGTAACAGTATAATTTTATGCATGGCATTAAAAAAAATGTTCAGAAGGCAATGCACAAAAAATTGTACTTGCACTACAACAGAGACATTTCGGAAAAGTCTCTAAAAACATTAAATCCAGACAAAGACAAACCGATACTTATATAACGTACTTTATTTTTAGTCTGAGATCTTTTAACTGCAGGAGTTGACGTTATTGAATCATTCGCATAGTATTGAGAGTACCCTGTTGAAATTTGTGTATCGTCATCAAATACATTATTCTTGCTGAATTCGAAAATTTCCAGAACCTCACGTGCGTCGTCTTCAGTGACTATATCCCTGAGTTCTGATTTTGCTCTTGCCTGTGAATTTGGATTAAAATCAACAAAACTCGTAAGCAACTTCCGGGTGATAACATTTCCTGTTGTAATAACAATGATTTACATGTAATGTTGGAATCTTAATACAAGTACCTCAGCAAGACGAGCAAGAGATTCTAATTGACGCAGTGTGACTGGAGTGGAGTCCGGATGACGAAACATGGATCTCAAATTTTGTGAATAATACTGCTGAACTATAGCAATTGCTTCTGGAGTCATTTTTGGATGTACCCACTGTTTTGCATAAGCAATGTACTTTCGGAGGATGTCACGCGGAATACAATCGATAACTTCCTCCCGTCCAATTCTCAATTTCTCTCTGAAAAAGATGGTTTGTAAAATAATTAATACGTCGACCGATATGATTTTTGGGTACATACAATAGGAATTGCCAGCTTACAACTTACAATAGAGTTTTAATGCCATCACTACTGTCGTCACTAATGGAATTTGGAATGTTGTTTCTTGGATTTTTGATTCCAGATATATGCTCGACAACACGTCTATCCATTTCCTGTTTTGTTTATTTTAAAAAAAGACATTAGGATAAACATAACAATAAATTACATCACTGAACAACAACTGAACAAGATGTAGAAGTGTTTTACCAAGTTAGGTACATCTTGAAGAACATAGATTAGATCAAAGCGTGACAGGAGTGCAGGATTCATCCTAATATTTGCCGATACAGATTTTTCATTGTCATAGTGTCCTCCTGCTGGATTTGCAGCAGCTATAACTGACGTTCGTGCTGGAAGAGTACGAAAAACTCCTGATTTGGCTAAACTCACACATTGCTGCTCCATGACTTCCAGTAAAGCCTAATTTATAATAAATTATAAATTACGTATCAGGGAGAGAGATGGTTCGAAATACATGTACTCCATTAGTCATCTAAACAGATATAGAAATAAGATAAAAAAACTTACATTGTGTTGAGAATGAATTTTGTCAAATTCATCGATGCAACAACAACCTCTGTCCGCCATTACGAGAGCTCCAGCTTCTAAACAATAATCGTCTCCATCCTTCACCATGGACGCAGTTAATCCTGCTGTTGTAGTCCCATTCCCACAGACATAAACTCCTGAAAAAAGATCACAAACTCAATGAATCATGCACAATTTTCGTATATTTTATCTATCTAATTCAGAAATGTTTATTTATTCTTACCTCTTGGAACAACTTGACTCACAACCTTGAGCATCTGAGATTTTCCCATTCCAGGGTCCCCAACCATTAATAAATTGATATCCGGACGACGAGAAAGTCCTCCATCGTTTTCATCCGATTCTTGGATGGAGCCACCAAAGATTGACAAGAGTAATCCCGCTTTGAGTAATTCGTGACCGTAAATACTAGGACAGATTGAGGCGACTAGAAGGCGAAATATATTTTTGCAATCAAAAACTTCCTATATAACAAATTAGGCAAAAAAAGAAACAAACAATGAACAAACACTCAAAAATATTAAATATCTTGAGTAATAATTTTATTATCAAATGCATAATACATATTATTATATGCTTACTTTGACAGCATAGTAGTCTTTGTTTGAAAAGGAGAACCAATTTCCCTGCATTGCCCCATCTGATTCTTTGTGATTTTTCATTGCCGTCACATCCAAGTAAATTTCTTGAGAGACTTTATTAAGCTTTATTGAGGAGAGAGAAAAAATTGAAACTAATATCCAAATTGGTAACTTGTAATGTATTTGAATGATCATGTAAATGAACTTACCGTGGGAATTCCACAGAGTGTCACAGCATCCCCTGGACCACATTGGTTTACTAGATCATGAGATAAATGACAGTAAAGAATTTTCGGGATCCGCCCGCTTTCAAGCTGTTTGGATTAGAATGAAAGTAATTCAATTAAATGTCTTTTGTACTACTTCATGTACTGATATCATTGAAACAAGTCATTTTATTACGTGTCCAAACTGCAAGTCCTGAACCCGAATTTTTCTACTTTGAATAAGTACTGAGGTTTTGGCACTAAGAATCTCTTTAAATTTGTTTGAGTTTATACACATATCTTGATCTTCATTCTGTATGTCTTTTTTGGCTAGGCACATTTTTGGTGGTTTGAGGCGTCCATCAGGTAAATCTATAGTAAATTCTCCGGAACAAGTTTGACATAAGAATGTTGCTCGCCTAAACTGCGTTTGTACAAAAGTAAATTAATGTAATTAGTAGGGTTTACATCTGAAACTATACATATATAATAAATGTGACGTTGAAAGAGAAAAGGGGTCAGTCAGGTATTAGCCATTTCTACGACTTGTCCATATCATTTACATTGTTTATCTATGGCAAACTTGTAATACCTGACTGATCCCTTTTCTCTTTCAACGTCACAAATATATATTTTTTACACAAATAAATATAAAATATATATATTTTATACGGACTGTCGATTTCTGTAGAGCTCGCAAAGGAAAAAAAAAAAGGCAAATCCTCGCTAAATATTGTATTATGTGTATTTAGCAAATCCTCGCTAAATAGTTTTCCTTTTTCCTCCGGCTTGCAAAAGCAATGCTCGCCTGCTCGCGCAGAAATCGACAGTCCGATTATATATATATATATATATAGTTTTTTTGTACATACGTATATATACATATGTACAAAAAAACATTTTAGTTTAGCTAATTTTAATTGTAATTAATGAAGGGGGCCTACACCTCCGAGCAATTTACCGAGCAATTTACACTGCCTTGACCAACCACAGATCCGCAAATCGTTATACATTTATCTATGAAAAATAAAATTCAAATTGAAGCTTCATATGCATCTATAAAATATAATTTACAAAAATATGATAGGTAGGATTCAAAATGAATATTATTAATGTATTGAATGTATGTACCAAGGAATGATCCCGTAATAGATCTGAGAGGAGTAATATTGTCAAATCTTAATATACCCACTCGAATAAACGGAACACTAAAATCAATGTTTATAGACCCCTCATCGCCCTCTTCATCTTTTCTAATATCGTCAAATACCATCTGTAAAGTGAACACATGGAATAAAAATAAATATTAGACACATGACACACAAAACAACATAGTAGTTTGTAATCACATTGTGTACTTTTTTTACCCTATAGACAGCCAGGCCAAAAGTATTAAAAACATCTCTGGGATAATCCAACCAATCTTCCTTGAAATCCATCCACGAATTCTTGAAAGACTCATCCGATTCCAAATCTTCATACTTGAAATCAATAAATCCTCGTGTGGCAATGTTTTTCAAGTTTACATCACCAGTACTTTTTAATTTCTCCAAGTACGAGATCACTACTTCAAACTTCTTTTCAAATTGTAATATTTTGGGTTTGGGTGGACGACGAGTGAAGTAAAGAAGGAAACCCGGATATTCAGCTTTCAATGCCTCTTCATCATAACTCTCATCATTTGCTGGACGACGTCGTTTATTACTTGTCATTATAACATCATCTTCACGTCTAATATCATCATCATAACTTGATGTTCGTTTCACGCTCTGTCTTATTGGTAAAGCACCTCGACTTGATGATGGTCCAGGGTATGAACGAGATCTACTAGCATTGTCTTCCCCATTATATCTGTTGTCATCCTCTTGAATTCCTCGTCCACGGCCTCTTTGTCCTCTTCCACGATGGTAATGATTCCATTGACCTCGGAATCTTCCACTAAAAAACCGTCCACGGCCACCTCCCCGGTTATCCATTTTCTCAGCTATACATATGTAGTTGACATACAAGACCAGGAAAGAAAAATACAACCTATTACAAAATGATGAAGTTAAAGTTGAGAAATATTACAATATCACATAAAACAATGAAAAATAGGTATGAATGATTAAATGTAATTGCTGTCCAAAACTATAAGTAAATATATACCTTAAATTTTCACAAAAATCCGACGACGAGAGGAGCAGAGAAAACCCGAAGATTAATTCTTGTTGAGAAAACCAAATTCCGATTTTTTCACGTTTCGACAACGAAAAACCGCCATCGAATTCAAAATGAGTTCATCCTTGATTTTAGTGTTTAGGAGCCGAATTAATTTACAAATTGAAATTTTAGTGTCGCTTTGCTCAGAGCTGTGGTTCTTGAAAATAATAACGTCAATTTTAATTGCAAAACCGGTACTTAAAGTACTAATAATAATTAAAACTCTGTACAAGTCATGGCTATGCCATTAGCTGCTGATGACCAGCAAGAGGAAGGGTATCGTTGGGAAACCGGATATGAAAAAACATGGTAAGTATAATAGCATGCCACGCTAAGCATATAGTTCATAGTTATGTTTTTTGCCAATTGTATAATGTCTGACTCTGAAACACATTTTGAAAGCATATTTAGTTCATGTCAATGTCTTGATTATTTAATTAATTACAGGGAAGTAATAGAAGAAGATGCTCAGGGTTGTTTGGATTCCGCCGTAGCAAGTATTATTGAGAAGAGCAAGCGTAAACGCTTAGGTATGATGATCTTCGCAATTTTACGAGTCATTAAAGCTTTTTAATTTCAAGTACCTATGCATTTATCCATGTTATTATGATTACATCCATTTTATTAATGTTTAATTTTGTTTTGTAGAGGAGCGTCGAGCAGCAGGTCATGTATGCCTTGGGATTATGCGACACGTCTATATTGTATGAATATAAAACAAGTTACATAAATATCTCTGGATTATAATCCAGAGAGACAATGCATATCATATAATGGCATATATGCATTGTCATTACATAAAATTGAAATGTTGGACTCAAGTTGTGTCTCTTTGTGTGTATTTTTTTAAGGTTTTAGATTTATCTCAAGCTATGAATGATCAGGATCTGAGACCAAATAGAATTTTATCAACAGTTAAGGTAAATTGTGTAATGAATATTGTGTGTAAATTATTATATATACAATGTGCCCTCGAAGCTTATATGTGTACTTGATTGACTTTTACATAGATACTGGAAAAGTTCGTTGAAGAATTTTTTGATAGTAACCCAATGAGTCAATTAGGGTGGATTACATGCAAGAACAAAAAGGCAGAAAAAGTTGGGGACATGTCTGGTAATTTGAGAAAACATTTGGTGAGAACAAGAACTAATGTAAACATACACAATACATTTAATAGTTCATTGAACAAATATAAATTCAAAGCTATTCAAACATTTTTTTTTGTTTCAGCAAATTTTGAGTACTCTAACTGAAAAGAATCCTTGTTCTGGAGAATTGTCACTTCAAAATGCTGTGGAAATGGCTTTATCATCTTTAAAGCATATGCCAAGTCATACATCTCGAGAGATTATAGTTATTCATGGAAGTTTGACTACTTGTGATCCAGGGGATATTAATGTTACCATAAGTGTACGTATTGTAATATTCCTAACTTTTTGTGTATGTGAGTATGTTTAATGCCTATAGGAGGAAGTAATTAACTTTCTTTTCTCTTTTGAATTGATAGGAACTCAAAAAACATGGTATACGTTGCTCTGTAATCTCATTAGCAGCAGAGGTTCGAGCTTGTAAAAAGATGGCTAAAGACACTGGTGGAGCTTTTGGTGTCATTTTGGATGAGAGTCATTTTCGGGATTTGGTGAATGAGCATATTGAACCACCACCAATGTATGATACAAAAGATACAGCTCTCATCAAAATGGGATTTCCACAAAGAAACCAATCCGAATTCTCAGCACTATGTTTATGTCATTTGGAAGCACCCACAGAGACTGACAATCGTCCTTCAACTGGTGGCTACCTGTGTCCTCAATGTAAAGGGAAATACTGTGAACTTCCAGCTGAATGTAGGAATTGTGGATTGACCCTCGTATCTGCTCCACATCTTGCTCGATCCTTCCTTCACATTTTCCCATTGGACTCTTTTGAGGAGTTGCCGACAATGGAAACTGTTTGCTTTGGTTGTAATAAAAACTTGCCCGATAAAAATAAGCATGTAAGTGAATTTATATGTAGGTATATTTGTAATATTATTAATTATTAGTGAATTCAATTAATTCTAATGCAATTTTATTCTTGTTCGTTTTTTGCACAGATTTACCAATGCAAACTATGCAAGCTTATATTTTGTCTGGACTGTGATTTATTTTTACATGAGACTCTTCATAGTTGTCCTGGTTGTTCCATTTCACCTTCAGTTCATGCAAAAAGAACTTGAATAAGATATTTTATTGATACAGTGCCTCTTTTTTTTGAACTTTTCTTGTACAATTCAAAAACACATTTTTCCGAGATAATAAATTTTTTACATGATTTTTTATATGTAAAATGTCTCAATGATAATGATGATTTAATTTTCATGCCCTATCTACAACATGTGGCATATCTACATGGTGCATGAAAGTGAGCAGAAACAGCAGGGTCGACTTTTTTTGGGCTTTTTAAAATTTTATTACATTTTTTTAGCGAACTTTTCATGTATATTTAGACATACATGGAAACGATTTACGAGTTTCAAACGACAGAGTAAGGAGTAAAAGAAAAAAAAGGAATAAAAATTAAGATTCATGATACCGTAATGACTGATAATATTATTGTATAGGTAAATAATAATAATGAAATCAGTTACGATATAGTATAAGTAATAAGTATTTTTTTTTTGTTTATAAATAATTATAATAATACGATTATTCATGTTAAATATAGTAATATGTATATTGACACGATGCAGCGTTGATTCATTAGATTAAAAAAAATAAAGACAATTACTAGTGTAGATATTCACTAAATATTTATATATAATCTATAATAATAATAATTATTAGCATCATTACTTACTTTAGGTAGACAAACAATACATTTTTTTGTAATATAATATGTAATTATATCTTTATTCCCAGGGAAGGAATCTCTGACAATGAGCCAGCAATTGTTGTTGTTCATATTTAATTATAATAATTTGATTTGGATTCTTGTTTTTTAGATTGAAGATATTCGAGTCAATTTATGATGATTCATTTTACATAGCTTGTAATGACTTAGTCAGGAGGTACATGGCCACCAAAAAATATATATTTTGGACTAGTCCAATGCCTCAATTTTGAAGGGGACTTTTAGAAATCTGAACCCGGTACGTATATATATACTCGTATTTCGTCCAGTAATAAATCACAAACGCCATTAACTTGAGGTAAGGTACAGAATTATACTCTTTCATAAAATAATGAAGTTTGTAATCAACTAAACTATCTACAATGCCAATTCTTTTTTGTTTTGTATTCAGTTAATACAAAGGGATTTCAGAATCTCACGGTCGAATGACGAAAACCTTTTTTTGGCCATGTCCTCCCTGTCTAATAATGACTTATCTTACGGAAACACACAAAAAAATGAAAATGACTTTTAATTTTAAGCAAAAAACAAAAGGACTTGAAATAATTCAATAATAATATTAATATAATTCATTTACGAAATTCTTATACGGACTTTCACTATCAAATGCGTCTTATTCATAAGCAAGTTATTACAAATAAAATTTATTGTATTTTAGACGAAGCGATTTGTTGTTCTCAGCTTCAATAATAATGATTTAGGCAGGAGCGTTGTTGTTGCCGTACACATTTTCATCACTGTAAGCAATGTACAAAAAGAAATCATCTTCCAGATGATCCTGAAATTACAACATGAGGAGAAAAACAGATTAAAACAGGTACTTTCATTAATAAATTAGTGATCTCGTAAATAAATACATTCATTGCATTCAAACCTGGTAAAGAGATCCCATGGTAGCAGACGTAGGAGGAATGGCATCGTTGACAAAGAAGAACAGGGCTTCTTCAGGTCGTAAATGGATTCGTTTTCGAATGAGGAAGTAAAATTGGCCAACGGTCAAGTCTGATGGAACGAGATACTTTTTCTTGTCCAAATCACCAATATTAGCTTTGGGAGCTTTCTCCACTATGACCTGTTAATTAAAAATACACATAAAAAAGTAAATAAAAATGTGTCATCATCATCATCATCATATTTGCATGTTATTATAAGACACGAACGGAAATGACATATACATTAAACATACCCTACATGAAAATGAATTCTATATCTAACACTTGACACGCAATGCCTACTACTCATCATCTCTCGCCATCAATATATTAAAATATATTTATACATAACTACCTATAGTTCGGCCCAAATAATAATAACTCTTTGGAATTTTAAACTATAGGTAATATTATGAGCATCATCATCAAGTGATCATCAAGCTCTTTTTTTCAACTATAAATATAAATGACCCTGAATTTACACATACTCTATTCACAACTATCACTTTTTCCATTTTCTAGATTCTCTAAAACTCTTGGCCCATGTTCAATACACAGTTCCCCATAAGAACAGCTGACTCTTTCAAAAAAATCTCATGACAGCACATAGTAACAGAAAATACAATACAGAAAATGCAACAAAAATTCATTTGTAATTACATATCAACTCTCATCACCTTTGAACTTGAAAGATTACTATGTTACTATGTTACTGTACATTTATCATCGTAAATATAAAAAAATCATTCATTGTACTACCGAGTATTACGTAATGCTTTACGTGTGTGTATGACGCTGTAGGAAGAAGACGAAATGAGGAAATTTTTATTTATAATTATTTATTGGTAAAGTTCAAAGCCCAATATCCCAATTTGAACGCCCAAAGTGCAACTTGAATGCAATTTGAAAAATTGATGATATGATAACTACAATAATATGGAGGATTTGTCGTCAGAAACAAAAATTCCAAAACTGTTCATATTTAACTCTATTCAAAAAACTGTATCTAATTAATGTTTATCTAACGTTAGAACTTAGAAAAATAACGTTAGTCATATGTATAAGAAAAAAAACCATGCATTCGACCAAACACAGAACACAGAGTAATTCTACTTTTTTAAAAACTACTACGAAATTGAATACTTAAATGCAATCAAATAATATAACATTAACTATATAGGTAAGTCAGTTAATGTAGTTGGGAGAATGTACAGCGTAGAAGAAAGAAAGAAAAATTAGAATGTAAACAAAGGGTGTTGCATGGACTTACAAAGAAAAATACATACAGAATTTAATGGAGATTTTAATTGTAATTAAATGAAACTTACTGGAATTCGATCAGGATATTTCCGTCTTATCTTCTCCCCCTCTGCCTTCCTCTTCTCGAAAGGATAATCTTCTTTGTATTGAAATTTCATTTTTGATAATGTAAAGTATACACTTACTTGATTTAAAACACTAGAAATTTGGATTGATTTTTTTTTTCTCTATAAATTTCACGAACGTCGAGACTGTGAGAGTGATTGTTTTCAACTATACTACGATCGTAGTTGATTCGTTTTTGGTTATTGCGCACTACGATGAGTCAGCCAGAGGTTCTATAATAATAATAATCTTCCCCCTCTGTGTATGTTTGTCCTCTCAACCCTTTTAAATTAATTAAACTTCAATGTAGCTAATTGAATACCAACTAAATTGAGAGTAAAATACGTATTTCTTACACTATAGAAAATTAACCATAATTATTGACTTAATATCATTTCATTTACAATAATGGCCTCTCCGCCTTCGGCGGTGATCATCGTTTTGCCCTGAAAATATTATGTGTTTTGTGACAAAATTTTTGCCCTTTCCTTACAGCTGTCTTTTCCCAGTAGCAAAATGTAAATGCAATTGAGATGTAAATAAAATTCCTCATTGTCTCGTGTGACACGAGTCGTGTCTATAATGTATTTAAAGATGTGAAGAAGTAGTATGATGAATCTTGATTCATGATGGCAATGGCAAATGGCAACTTCTGATAAATAATTCATGCTTGAAAATAAATACAATACAATCAACTAAACTAGGAAGGTTAAAAATCCTTTCCCTTGGGGAACATTTCCGGCAACATGACACAAAGATTGATTCCTTCGAATCCTTTCCGATTCTCTTTTATTCATTCCTCATCACATCAGTTTAACTCAAACTGACAGTTTTCAGTTGTCAGTGCTGGTCTGGTTGAAATAGAATCATGTGGACTAAATGAAACACTACAATTGCTTGCGCTTGTCAAATGTCAACTGTCAAAAATATGAATACACTTGTCATCAATCATTAATCTAGATGAAAACATAAACTGTGGGGTGGTTAGGATATACAGAGTCAAATGCATGTGAGATTTTTATGCATGTGACATATGAGATGATTTTTGAAAAAAAGTATTTGAAAAAAAGTACATACATATTGGTTTAGCTATATACAATATATACACATACTTAGGTAATATATAGTTAAGACATTTTTAAGAACAAGTTTTTCTATCCGTTGTTTGGAACAAAAAAGAGGCAACCGTACAAGTATTTTGTGATACTGATGTGTGTATATTGTACAGCTTCTTCTGCAACAATCCTTTTTTCCCTTGAATATACTCACAGACCACAGATACATGCAACGGAGCATGATATGTACATCTTACAAGCATTTTTATTCATTCATTTGACAACAATATAAGGAAATTGTATAACCACCACTGGATCATGTTATAGCATATGAGTGACTATTCACGCATTACCATGTCCAGTCTATATAATAGAGTCTATGCACATACATTATGCAATAACTTTTGTGCATGCATATGTAATACATTTTCATTTTCGCTCATTCTTCACCTGGAGAGACTACAAGGACCTTGATATTCGTCAGTTGAAACACAAGTGAGAACGACTGAGCATTTTTAATTAAATTATTTTTAGCCAAAGCTGAGAAATTTTTACATTTGCATTTGTACAGAATTCTTTGCCGGCATTATCTGTGGAAAACGTTCAAATTGTAATTGTGCATGTGGTTGTTTTTTTTGGGGGAGGAATTTAGTTTATTTTCTGGTAATTTGTGTAAAGGTAAAAGATACATATTTTGATATTTTCTGTGGATGTGAGACGCATCTTTCAACTCTTTATGTGTGTGTGAGTATTCTTTGTTTGTTTGTGTGAGAGAGAAATTATATAACAAGACGAAAATGAAACTTGAGACGACGACACGCATTCACATTCATGTATATATTACATGGAAATTTCGTGGTTTGAGTCCGAGTCTTGATCCAATTACATAATATAAGTACATTCTGACTTCATTCATTTACCACGTAGAAAAAGAATAAAGAATATCACATACAGAGTGAATGTGAATACGGAGACAACTCCTGATTTACTATAAAAACAAAATGTAAAGTTCGTATTTAAATGCGAAGATTTGGATTTCCATGTAAGTACATACCAGTGAATTTATTTTAACAGTGACATTCCTTTTTGATTTCTTTGTATATATAGAAGGAAAATAAATCATAATGACCAACGGGGACAATAATCCCAAACGTGCCATCGGATTTTTGAAGGTATATATGCACATTAGATAATCAAAATGTGTAACAAGTAAAAAGTGTAAATATATGAGTCTCCATTTAATTAGCTTCTCAACACATTATATTCATCGCCTTCTATAATCCATTTTCAGATCCTCTTCCTCATACATTTGATTTTGTCAGCATGGTAAGTGTTAATTTACGGCTCTGTTTTAAGTGTTTTTGTGGAAAATCAATGATAAAAATACATACCTATTTTAAATAGGCTATTTAATCATTTAATCATTTAAAGGGCCTCCATGTCAGCTTCACCCTTCGTTGCTCCAGCAAGTTGTAAGTTGAAATATCGTATATATACCTATCATTATCTTTCGCACGCTTTGAAAATTAAATTTTGCATTGTTGTATTCTATATATAGATATGTACTACAATATCATTTACATGGCCTCACTGATGTATGCCATAGCCAGCAAAACGGGACTTGAGTCTGTCACTTTGGCAATTTTGGTGAATTTGTCGATTATCGTATTGGATGCCATTACTTTAAGTTTGTACTGGCCGTGGGGAGGTATACGATCATTCAAAAATATAATGAAAAATGTTTTCCTGTGATATTTGCATTGATTTTGTTTTTAAATGTGTACCTATTAATACTTTTGGAATTTTCAGGTTCTAGGGGACGAATTTATTTTGGATTCGCAATTGGTATTTTGCTTATAAATATATTTATATATACAGTGTGTTTCATCTAGAATGCCTGACTGGGAACATTGAAAGTTGGAAACATTTCCAATGTTTCCCAAATTCTTTTCAGAAGTGAAGGTATAAAAGGTCGAGATTAGAGGTGAGAAATATTCAAATGAGCAAAGCGAATGAAAATATGCAAATGAGGAAAAGAAAGGGAAGCAGAAAGAGAGCCCTTTAGAAATTTTTTTCATGAAAAATCTTTCTTTAGATTTCAACAAGAAAAAAAAGCAAAATTCTGAAGGGCTAATTTGAATATTTGCATTCGCTTTGCTCATTTGAATATTTCTCGCCTCTAATCTCGACCTTCACTTCTGAAAAGAATTTCGGAAACATTGGAAATGTTTCCAACTTTCAATGTTCCCAGTCAGGCGTTCTAGATGAAACACACTGTACTTTGTTTTTTTTTATCTAGTAATAAAAGAAACTACTTATATATAGTGCCTTAATTAATGTATTCTATATATCTTAATTCTCGTAGCAAATGGAATCCTCCGGCCCGTGACAGCCATCCTCCTATTTCAAGTATTTAGAGATCGAGATGTGGAGAATGTGGGATTTTCTGGAGCTTTTTCGGATGTTGTTGGGCCAATTGGAGTTGTTGGACAAGGAGGAAATCGTTCTCAAGCAGGTTATCAAAATGTTGATGAAAATACGCCAGTCAACTCATCTGCTCCACCACAACCATCATCAAATTCTCAAGCTCCCCCGAATTCTGCTGGAGCATCCCCCAGAGGTTATCAAGCTGTCTAATCAAATATCGAACAAAAATGAATCTCTATTAAATTCACTGTTCTACTATCTTTTTTATATGTAAACTTTCACCGTATATACTAGAATGTAATAGAAATAATTAACGATGCCTTTTCTTTATAATAACACCGTCCGTTTTTTTTCTTTATAAACTATATAACGACAAGACTTTCTGTACAAAGACAAACCCAACTAAATTTAACTTATTTAACGGATGTAATTAACTCTATTATTTACACATTAAAAAGAGCATGAATTTTTATTGTGTGAGTCATTTTACTATACAGGGTATGAATTTAGTCCTATGTAAAAATATGTATACATAATATAAAAACAAGTGTAAAAAATCGTGTGTATAAGTGTTTATTCAGATGGAGGTTTTGTTTAAACTCAACAAAACAAAGTGAATGCCCACTTAGTAAACTATTCACCAGCTACATCATGTAAGTCTTCGTTTTACTTGCTTATTCAATTTTTAGGTTTATTTCAATTATTAAGGACCTTGAAATAGAATAAAAAGAAAATCTGCTTTTTA
Source organism: Gisinianus flammeolus (assembly GCA_034699125.1). Taxonomy (NCBI): domain Eukaryota; kingdom Metazoa; phylum Arthropoda; class Collembola; order Symphypleona; family Katiannidae; genus Gisinianus; species Gisinianus flammeolus. The sequence goes on along the minus strand of JAIUND010001645.1, from coordinate 17,258 downwards.
TGTTAAACTTTCATACTTATACAGATACAACAATAAAGAAACGATTGACGTGCGTGTCTGTGTTGACTCAAATCCAAATCATATTTTCTTCGCATCTTTCCCATTTGCATGTAATTAGTTATATATATTCAGTGCCACTGAATCAGTGGTTCTTGAAAAGCTCTAAAAGTTTAACTAAAATCTCTGACCGCAGCTAGAACAACATGAACGGCAGATGACAGACACAAAAATATGAATGGAGAAACTTTAATTTTATATAATTTCATTGATGAAATTTAACCTTGAAATCACTATATTGATTTTATCATCCCTTTTAATATTGAATCTTCCGTCTATTTAAATGGATTGTAATGGATTGGGAAATTGGTCAGTTGCAATTAAAACTCCGGGAAGAGCAGGAGTGTTCACAATTGAAATTGAAATTCTTCAGTATTCAAAATGGTGAAGATCCTCATTTTTGCCCTGTTGACTCTATCATTGATCGGTGATATCTCAGCCGGTGGATGCAAGTATAACATTTGAATATTTAAAAATTAAAAATATTGTCAAAATAGCATCTATTTGATTGAACATTCGTACCATTTCAGTACTGGACAAAGTCGTGTCTTGGTTTCGAGAGGATAATGACAATACCAACTTTAAGAAGCTCATAAGTATAAATAAATTATAAACAATTAATTTGGGATTTCCCTATAGTCAATGACTATAGTCAATGACTATTAGTCGTTATTCTCACTCGTACAAATATGTAAATAATATGTAACACTGAATAAACTCTGTAACAGTCACTTTACCGGATCCACTCAAACCCGGAAGTTTCGAATTTTTCTTCAATCATGTCCCTTTGAATCAGTCGGAAGCCATTTCCAAGACCTGGACAAGCCTTTCCGGTTCGGATTGTACAAACAATGGACGCTACAATGGATTTCGTTTCACTCCACCAAAAGAGCCTTCAGTTGCTGCATTGTATGACAGCAATCAAGTCCTTTCAGGATTCCAAATGATCGTAATTAACATTCAATTTCTTACTTTATTTAAATTGCTATACTTATTTAACTTTTTAGTGTGAGCGAAATTCACTGAATATATCTATTATGCTATTTATTCTGTACTTATAACTTATTATTACTGTTGTATAGCTGAACAAGGCAAAACTTTTAAGTTCTGGAAAGAATACTTACCAGTTTGATAGCCAGCCCATGTTTCAAGAAGAAACAATCAATGGAGTAGACGCTTGGGTTCTCACTGCTTATTTTTCGGATCCACGTAATTAGATTTATTTGTTGCATATGTAGTACAAATAAAAACGAAACAAATATATTCAAGTTTACATAATGTTTTGTGGAAATCATTTTGTAGAAACAATTTGTTCATCAAGCAAAAAGGCAGATAACATTGCCAAAGATGGTTTTGGAAATGAACTGTATTTCCAAAATGGACCGACACCGAGTTCCGTAATGCAAGCACAAACTCAACGTGATGAAGCCATTTCTCAGGGTTGGAGTAAAAATCGGTGCCTGGCGCTTAATGGTTATCATAATTTCTATCAAGTTCCCAAATGGCAACAGGATAACTGTGATAAATTTTTACCAGCCTGGTTATTCTATGATAAACATGACGCTTTGAGCGGATTTGGCTTTTCAGCTGCAGGAACGGACGACAGCAAACGATTTCAGGTAAAACAAAAATTACATTATGAATTATTTCTTCTTTGAATACTTGTCATTGTCAGCCACCACAAAATGCAATGTTTAATGGGACGATTTCTTCTTCTTTCCTTCAGCATCCTCCTGGCACAGTTGTTCAGGTATTTGCATTAGAAAATCATTCTTTCAGGAATACTTGCTGTTTTTTTTTGCTTGATGAGATATTAACTTTCTTTCTCTGTATATAGCTGGTTCTCAATCAAACCGGTAACACCTGTGCAAAGAAGCTTGCAGACTCCATTGGATTTTCTAATATTAACGTGTACTTCACCGAACCCAAGTCTCTGGATTTGGTTTGCCCTCATATCATTGTTTGATTCTTTTTTGTTGACCTGAAAACACCATTATTATTATTCGGAATAGAATTAACTGAAAACGATTCGGGATTTGTTTTGTGCCAATTAAACCAAATTCGTATACTTTATTTATTTCTTTTCTCTTGTTTTGTTTTGCATTTTTGCCTCATTTTTTTTTTTCTCGTTTTTTGACATTATGATTGTCGTTTTCATAGGTACATTTTAGTATTTTTTTTTTTTAATATTATATACTTGTTTTATATCCATTCCATACTTTAGAGTATATATAACATGTTATATATACTCTAAGTTCCATACAGCAAATTCATAAATTTCCATATAACAATATATACTTAGTAAAAAACATCTTGAAATTCTCAAACCTAATTCATACACAGTTCATTCAACATTTTTAATTGGCTTTCTTTTTTTGGTCCCATCATCATAGAAAATAGAGAGCCCTTACAATACGCATAGCTTTCAAAATAAATCTGTATTCATTTAGTTAATAACCTATATTGCATAATATGAAAAGGATGTCTTTGGGATTTGGCGATCGCGTAGATTGTAATAATAATAAAAGCACCAATTTCGTGATTCTTTACTTACTTACAATACGTTCAAACTCTTAAGATCAAAGAATATCAATTATACCAATTGATAAAATGAATAAGACATTTTATCCTTCAACCAATTACACGTACACACGCAAACAAGTTGTAAAATAATAAATGTACTTACTTTTAAATACACAGAAAATTATGCTTGCTAATTCTTAATTACCTGTAAATGAAAGGAAATAGATACTTTGCACATTACTCGCCAAAATAAAGGACATGCAATATAAGCAAACTACAGATATTGAAATACGAATAATGGGGCTTCAGTTTACTCTCGATACGTCATGCCCCAAAAAAATATAAATAAAATATTGAAATCCTTCTCTTATTAAAGGAAATCAGAAATTATTGTAAATGCTACATTGAAAATATGAATAAACTGAACATTATTTTAGTACAAGTTTTACAATAAGGGAACAAGTAAAGCGAAAGACGAAAGAAAACTACTGAAAATATATACTGTTAAAATTTGAAATAATTAATTAATGCTCCACATTATTCGGTTTTGCGATCTAAACTCTAAAGAGTATGTATACTCGAACAATAATAATAATCAACAAGATAAAACGTTTGACAGGGGTAAAGTTTAAGATGTACAGAAACATGAAAAAATAAATGTTCTTTTGTATATCAATATCTTATTCTAAATCATTATTATATTAAATATTCCTATTGTACACCTATTTATATTTATATTTTGTTTGTTTTTATTTTTTATAATAAAAACGTTTTACGATGAAAATCCCCTTAAGGGGTTAAGGTAATAAAAAAAATCCTATTTCCTATTAAGTGTTTGTTTGTGTAGGATTTAAATACAGATAAAATACAGACAAAATATATTATACAAACTGCTGACACAATATTGTGATATTGTGTTTAATCTTATAATTGGTATTAACTTAATTACTTCTTACTTATTGTTAGTTCTGAATTCATTCTTAACCTTAAGGTTTAAACGTGAATTTGGAATTCTTTATTGAGCGATTGTAGATCTCTATAAATAAATAAAACACATTCATGCATTAGATTGATTGAACCATATTAGGTGAGAATGTTGTTTTGGATCTTTTTTAAATTTATATATACCTTGAATCCACGAGAGTGCACAGTTCGCTACGGTCTAGTAGATGTAAAATCATTCGAAGGGAGGACCAGATACTATCAGACATAACATGACGACCTTCAGTAGACATGTCCCCACTTCTTCCAGCTGCTTGGATATTTAATGATGACAGAAAATGCTCTGCTGCTTCCCTAAATTATTTAAACAAAATACAAGTAATTAGAGTTCGTAAATAAGCATGTAAATAAGTAATGCCACAATTGGATGCTCATTGAACTTGTATTTCATTTGATTATCTTTCGTAATAAACTTACCTATAAACTCCCAAATTTATACAGGAAATTCCTAAATTATATCGAGTTCTAATAAATCCTGGTGAAATCTCCAGGGATCGTCTGTATGCACCGATAGCGTCAGCTGATTTCCCTCCGTTGGCCAATGTTGCACCCAGTCGATTCCATAGTAAAGAATCCTATTATAGTTTTACAGAATCAGATTCATCAACATTTGACAATAATAAACAAATCCCATTACTTAAAAACTACATACTTTGGCTTTACTTACTACATATTTACTTTGTAGGAAGTTTATATTTTATAGATAGTATGTACATTCAATTTTTCCATTTCCAGCTGAGCAATACCTACAGATTTTTATTAGCACAGATGTAGACAATAGAAATTTACTTTGAAAGTGCAAGAATATTCGAAAGTTACTTTAAAGGAACAAGAAACTGAAAATTTCAAGAAAAGTTATGAAATTAACAAATATGAACTACACGAAGCAAAAGATAGTATTACTATATCTACAAAAGCTATACCTACTTACAATGGAAATGAAATAAATTTCGAATAAAAGTAAATATATGCAAGTAAAAAAGTCGAGTATACTGTGAACCGAAAACTTACATCTGGATTAACAGTAAGAGCAGCCTGGAAACAGTCAGCAGCTTTATCATATTCTGCTCCCAAATTAAATAAGATTCCCAAGCCACTTTGTACATCAGGATCGATCCCTGTAGTTGGATTAATACGCGCTGCTTGCATAAACCAGCGCTGAACTTGTGTCAGTTCCTCACTAAATCCATACAATATTAAAAATACATAATCATTATAATTATTTCATGAATATTTGTGCATAGACATACATAATCCCATAATTCATTTGCCAATTTTTTTACCTTGGTAAAATGGAAGTAATTTTTGAGGAAAGTGGTGAAACATCATCTTGAATGATTGAACCATATTTAGGATTCAACTTGAGCCACCTCTGCACAATTCACAAATTAATAAAAGCACTATAATTTAACAAATTATACCTATTTTAGTCAAATTAATAATCAAGCCCAAAACAATTTTTAATTACTTTGAGGGCATTGGAAGCTTGAAGATGATAGGATTCGTTTGTAAGAGATGCAGCTAGAGCCATTAATGCGGTTAAATTATCAGGTTGAATTAGAAGGCATTTATTAAGTGCGGTAATGGCTAAAGGATCTTGTTCATTTTGTGCTTGAGTCGTTCCAAGTAGTAACCAACATTCTGCAGAATCTGGATATTTTTGAACAGCTGACTCAAAGAAAAGAACGGCACTTGGTATGTCTGTGAGTGAAAGCAATAATATATGATTAATGATTTAATTTGGCTACAAAGTCAGAAATATGAAGACAATAAAATATATACGTTTTAAAATACACCCCAACACATTGCTAGAATAAAAATTGGTATATCACCTCCTTCAAGTAGTTTCTTCTTTCCCTCGGACAAAGGATCTGTTGCTTGGATAAAAGGATTTTCTTCATTGAAAGCGTACGATTGTTCTTCTAATTGTCGTAGAGAGGATTCTGTTAACCAAGGATGAGTTGAGGATGCCTCGTCTTCTTGAGCAAGGCGATCCCATTCGTCTTGTAATTTAAGCCAGAAATCCTCCTTACCTTCTTCTTGTGTACCTATTAATGGTTTAAAAAATGCATATACATTAGCATTACAATAATACTCAATCAAGCCTCATTCAGAAAAAATGATAATGGTCGAATTCGACCACTCGAAAAATCCACAATTTATTTGGTGAATACTCCGTCTACTACATACTACAATATCTAACATCTACGCAACTATTATTATAATATAGTCGGATTTATTTATAAGATTAGCATACCAGTGGGCGGGCCCATGAAATGATTTTCTTGTGAAGCATACTCTTCTGCCCAATCTGTTGGATTTATCGATTGTGTTTGAAATCCAGGGCCTACATTTTGTGTATATTCTGATGCCCAGATATCTGATGTTGATTGTGCAGGTGTTGCTGTTGTTCTTTCCGTTTCTGCATTTGCTTGATTAAGGGATGTTTCTCCTAGACTTATTTTCTCAACAAATTTCATGAATTCGGTAGCCTGAACTGACGGATCTACAGACGTGTAAACATCCTCTGCTGTAGTCATTAGTTCAGTTTTTTGAGTTGAATTGGGGATTGTTGCAGCAACAGTAGAAGCAGCAGCGGGACTCGACACAAGGTTTGACAAGTTGAAATCTTCAGCCCATTTATCATCACTTAAAAGCTCTTTAGCTGTAGGGTGATAGCCAGCTTGGTTATCCAAATGAGCTTGAACATGTGGAGATCCAAGTTCATGTAATGGTCTTGGAAGGGAATATGCTTCTCTGGAATTGTCCCAAACGGGATCCAATTCTGCTGCAAAGTAGTCGTTTGCCCAGGCGGCACTTGTCACTTTTAGAGAATGCTCGTCTTTCATGAATTCTTGAGCCCAATTTGATTGCTGTCTTGTATAATCAGCTACACTTGGAGCTGGAATTGGTCTTGAAATTGGACGAACTTGTGAATTCTCCATTGATTGAATTTCTCTGAGCAAGTTATCCATTTGAAAAGTAGTTGGAGGTAAGGCTGAAACTTCTTGATGCGATCTCTCCAGATAATCTTGGTACTATGTGTAAATATGTACACATAAATAAATAAATAACAAATTAGTACATGAAATTACTGAAATTAGTACAAGAATTTCAATACTTGTCTTATTATTATGATCAACATTAATCCTCATACAAGTATCACGTATCACACAGTATTATTACATATTATTATTATTATTTACCGGATCATGATGATGATGAACGGAAGATGATGCACCAGCAGCAGCTGCAGCTCCCATGGCCAATGTATCTCGTAAGGATACATCTTGAGTAAAGTGTGATGCAACTTTGAGGACAGGGTTTAATTGTCCACAATTGTCGCTATCGAGAAACTCCCGGAGTGACATTTTTACGTGAGAATATTGTTATTATATTAACAAGTGGTGCGCACGGTTTCAAAACTGAGTTGTGTATGTAGTTCGTTCATTTACGGCTCACACAAATTTTATCACACACACTTCATGATTTGTGTGACAAATCCTTAATTATTATTATTAAGACTTGAGATTGAATGACAAAATAATTTTTGACTATAGATATAATAAACTTTATTCGTTGGAATCTACGATCAAAATTAAAAACCTCAGGTTTAAAGGCATCCAAGGTCTAGGTCAAAAGATTATTACGCACAGCTAACACAACTGAAGTGATCTAAATATATGAAATGAAATAAAAACATATTTAGAATTTAAAGTGCTTTGATAGAGAACATGTATACTAATAAAAAATATCAAATGTGAAATACTTTGGTAAAGAAATGTGTACAAAATGCGGCTTACCTTTATATTATTACGTATAGATTTGTAGTTCTTCAGACGAATTATCATGGTACACTGCTCGAGTAAGGATTTGTGTTGGATTTTAATTGAGAACTTAAGTAATTATACAGAAATAATACTAAAATTACGATTCTATAATATTAAACAGAAAGCATTAGTTTAGTTTGATGTTAAAATTAAAGTCTCCTCGATTTGTCGTCACATAGAAAGAAAAGAGAGAGAATAAATGTGGGAATGTGAACTTGGTTTGATTTTCTTATCTCGCTCATTGCAAAAGATTTGCAAAAACTTTTGTACAATAATAACAAATACAAAATAGTTACATAAGTACGTATTGTATTCAGAGTTTAGTTAGTTTTTAAGGGAAATAAGGATCTGAACCGACTGACCAGCTAACTTTAGTTTTATCAAAATGATTTCTTCTAAAGTTTTACCACTACGAGGGAAAACAACATCCTTTACAAGAAACTTTTCATCATCTCCGTAAATATTCCATTCACATGCATTTATTCTCACTGCATTAAGTAAGTATGAAGTACTGTGATTAATTGTGTATGAATGTTTTTTTACTTACTTTTAGAAAACACTGGTCACCATTGTCTGGGTCAATTATATCTCCGGTTAAATTTGAAGATTTCACAGTCCGAAATGAGCCTGTCCATTCATATGACAATGGGACAAAAGAAAGACGAGTGTTGGAGTCGACGTTGAAAAAGTATTCAAAAGACTGTATGGAAGTCCCAATCATCATTGGGGGTAAAGAAACAATACACATGTCATCTCAATGTTGATTATACCAATGTCACTTCAAACTATATATACTAAATTTGTCCATGTCATTTTGCTATATAGGTGAAGAATTTACAACAAATAAGCCCGTCTACCAAGTCATGCCATTCAATCATAAGCAAAAGATTGCAAAATTCTATCACGCAACACCAGAACTATTAAATAAAGCGATACAAGGTAATATAAGGCATATAAACACATACAATATATAAGTTGTTTCAATTCATTATCAATTAAAAAACACAGTAAACACGAAAGTAATCATATTTTTTTTATTGTCAAAATAATTAGTGTCTTTAGAAGCGCAGAAATCGTGGGATGAAGTACCATTTGATGAACGGTTTAAAATATGGCTTAAAGCAGCTGATCTGATGGCTGGACCATGGAGACAACGACTAAATACAACTACTATGTTAGGACAGGGGAAAACTGTAATACAAGCTGAAATTGATGCCGCAGCTGAACTCATCGACTTTTTCCGATTTAATGCATTCTATGCTAAAGAATTATTGAAATTTCAACCAGTCAGTGAAAATTTAAAAGTGACAAAGAATTCGCTAAGATATCGTGGACTGGAAGGCTTTGTTGGAGCTGTATCACCTTTTAATTTTACAGCTATTGGAGGGAATTTAGCATATACACCAGCCTTGATGGGAAGTTCAGTACTGTGGGTAAGTGTGACAAATTTGACTTTATTTTCCAACATGTATTACTTTGGAAATGCTATTTTCTACTTGAATTTGAGTGTAGGAAGAAAAGTGTATGCTTAATATGTATTACTTGTTGTCTTTGACAGAAACCTTCGGATACGGCCATCCTTTCAAATTACACAATATATTTAATCATGAAAGAAGCTGGAGTACCACCGGGTTTAGTTAATTTCGTTCCTTGTGACGGACCGGTCTTTGGTGATACCATCACATCTTCCCCTCACTTGGCTGGCATTAATTTCACAGGCTCAGCTGCGTAAGATCTACATATTCTACATGCTATTTGGCATTTACATTTATTTACTTGTTTTCATACTTATGTACAAATATAAATCTAACTTTTTTGTGTTTTTTTTTTGTTTTCTGCAGAACGTTTAAGCATCTTTCAAAACAAATTGGTTCAAAATTCGATACATACAGAAACTTTCCGCGTATTGTAAGTGAGATGATGTCATGTAAAAGTATGCAATGTTATGTGTGGTCATTTAAAGTTAATTGTCTATTCATTTCCTGTTTAATATTCCAGGTTGGAGAATGTGGAGGAAAAAATTTCCATTTTGTTCATCCGTCGGCTGATGTAACATCCGTTGTACATTGTACAATTCGTGCTGCATTTGAATATTCTGGGCAAAAATGTTCAGCTTGCTCTAGAATGTATGTGCCACTAAGCTTATGGCCCAAGGTAAGTTCGAAAAAATGCTCTACATTACATTGAATTTTGTGTGTACGGAAAGTTAAAGTTATGAGATTCAATTTTAATATAATTCACCTTTTTTTCTGCAGATTCGAGAAGGTTTGGTAGAGAATATGAAGCAAATCAAAGTCGGAGATCCACAAGATTTTTCTGTGTTCATGTCATCCGTCATTGACGAGAAGGCATATGATAGAATTAAAGGCTACGTGGATCATGCCAAGAAAAATCTTACTATTGTCCACGGTGGTTCTTATTCAAAAAAGTGAGACAACAGTGGGACAACAACATTAAATTATAGTATAGTATAGTATAAATTTATGATAGATGAATACATATGTACACCATGTTTATTTATGATTTTACAGGGAAGGTTATTTCATTCAGCCCACTCTCATAGAGACGACGGATCCTAATGATAAAATAATGACAGATGAACTTTTTGGACCTGTCCTAGCTGTGTATGTATACCCAGACCATGAAATATTTGAAACTTTGAAACTTGTTGATGAATCCACACCATTCGCACTAACAGGAGCTGTTTTCTCCGAGGATGAGTAATACAATTTTCACACATGTTTAATTTTCGAATGGCTTGTATGTAATTCTATGATATGACTCATAATTTCAGAGAAGCTCAAATGGTTGCCTAAAAAGTTGGTTTTTGTTTTTGGTTTTGTTACAGGGATTTTCTTAAAAAAGCAACAGAAGTACTTAAATATTCCACGGGTAATTTCTACATCAATGATCGTTCTACGGGTTCGGTCGTTGGCCAACAACCATTTGGAGGATCCAGAATGTCCGGGACTAACGATAAAGCAGGTGGACCCCACTATGTATTAAAATGGACATCTCCACAAACCATAAAAGAAACATTTATACCGTCTACTGAATGGCGATACCCTTATATGACATCGACTTAGACATGAGTTTTTGTTCAATTTCTACTCTGAGGCATTGCAAGGAAAATGTCCATTTTGTAACCCGAGCATGGAAAAGCAAGAAAAAAAATGAACATTTTTAATTCAACTTTTATTTTCTGGTGATAGTGGTGATGGTAATCTTAAATATATACATTTTGAAATCCACACAAAGCTTATAATAATAATAACATAGAATGTATAAGAAAAAGAACGAATCTAAGAAGATCATTCCGAATGCGAATGATTTGAATGTAAGAGTCTACTGAAATATTTAACTTGTTTCACTCTTGTTCACTTTCTTTTTAAGTTCAAATACGAATTACGCCAGATAGACATTTAATAGCTTATTTCATATCCAACATGTAATTTTAAATCTATTGAGCTCCAATCATTTTCTCATTCTTCAAATCAACAACGAACAAAAATAAACGTACGATCAGAAAGAAAATTTTACACATACATTTAATTCGTATGAAGTAATTCTTATAAATAATCAATGTTTATAGTATTTAAATCTCAAATCCTTAGACTAATAATCTTTCAATGTATTTACCCAGTTATGTTTTAGTACGAAATAAACGTTTGTATCCATCAGTATTGGCACATAAAAAAGTATTCTACGTGTATTTGTATCGGTAATCTCAGATAACATGGTTGAATTGTGTTGTTTGCCATTTTGCTTATCTTTAGTATTATTTTCGTCTCAATTTTCGACAGTATTTCCATGTATCAAACTAAAAGGAGCTATTATTTTTCAGTTTTATTATTATGTATTTATTGAATTTCTATAACATATTATGTAAGTGTTATTTGTCAGATCAGTCGATAGATTAGTAAAATTTCACATGATAAATTACATTTGAGAAAGCTCAAGTGTATATTTTAATTTAGAATTTAAAAAGTGAATCTCAGAATTTAAAGAAATGACGTGAGGATATAAATGTAAATCAAGTGCTTTATTATATCTAATTGATATTGCCATAATAATTTGATTATTTCTATATATTTTGAGGCAATTCTTAGCTTAGTATACTTTTAAGTGTGTATATTTGTTATTCGATGAGCATTAGTTTCGGTAGATATAGAGAGCACATCATGAGTGTATGTGATGTGTATATTTACTATGCTTGTTTTTGTCTTTTTAGTTGCAAGAGTCATTTTAATCTTATGCAAAAATGATGAGGTATGCAAAAGAGAGAGAAAGCGGAAATGAGATAATCATAAATCCAAAGTAATCCAAGGACCTGGAAATTATATGATAATATACATATAGTCAAATGTACCGAAAAATACCTTGTAAAATAATTGTAAAATACTATTGTTTTTATGAAGCTAAATGACACTTTTAATTTGCAAACTATCCCTGTTACTTATAATTGTTATACTTTGAAACAAATCGACGTGATCAATGTAAATAATAACGATTAGTGCAGTTGATTTATGAATAAATATTACGTTATAATATACATGATTGAATCAATATAAAACTCGTGTGTTTTGGTTTTGCTCTACATCTCTTCCTCTTCTCCACATTGGTTATCATTTCATGAATTTCGTTTTCATCAGTAACTGATGATCAGTTTGACCTTGTTCCTGCGCTCTTGCAAGCCATTCCCTTCACAATCTATATATTCTTCCCCGTTTTCGTTTTCATTTTGTTCTGTTGTGTCTTCATCATCTTGGCGGACACCAAATATTTGCCCTAAACACTGCATTCAATATATATATAGGCTTCATTATATATGAGAGTCAATTTGTTACAAAATTCGGCAGAGAAAGTGTTTTTATCCCAATCATTTATTCATCCCAGACAAAACTTTACTTTTACATTATTATATTATTACCTACTTATATACCATCCCTGCCGTATTACATATCACTTGTTCTGACTATTTGTTGCATATATCTTACACGCTTTGAAAAGTTGATGGCCAAAGATTTACTTATGCACTGAAAATCTGAGGTGGATGTTTTTTTTACATGCAGAATAGAATCCAAATATCAGACCGAAGTCTACTTATAAATGTCTACCTATAGTATATACCTACTACCTATACATTTTTACTTTTATCATTTCGCAATAAGGAATAAATAAATTTTCACAACGATCTGTATTATTATATTTCTAGTATATTCCTGATGCCAAATGAGGTGTGATGGGGTCATACCCAAACCTAACGACACTACCGTCTTCCTCCTCGTTTTCGGGATCTGATAACTGAAATGACCAGCAGTCCTCCGGTAGTGGCAGATCCTTTAAAGTTAAAGCAAATGAGAAATTGGTCTCTGTTCTTGAAAAGAGATCCACCCGGAAAAACCTCTCTGGTTCCAACTCTGTTTCCCATCCCATTTCTCCTGTAACTTTGACCACAGACAAGATTGGTGCCTTGGCTAACATCCACACGGGGTACCAGCCAGGAAGCGGTCTCCACGACAAACCCTATAGAGAGAAAAAACAACTTGATAATGTTTAATTGGATATTTACAATTCAATCTATATTTGGTACCTACCTACTTTGGAATTGAAATAGTCCGTATATTGTTTGTACACACATTTACTATACAAAATGCTTCGATGGAATTGAAAGTTGTAAAAATAAGTACGTAAGTTGTACAAGTAAGTTTACTTATTATAATATAAATGCACATTTTCAAATTTTACCTCATTTTCACGCACTTTCTTCAATTTTTTTCTCCATTCCAGAATCTTGATTTTCAGTTCTCGGGCTTGTTGTTCCCACAAATTCCGTTTTTCCTCCCTTTCCTGGAGCATTTGTTGTTCCCTCAAATTCCGTTCTTTTTCTATTTCCTGGAGCATTTGAAGTCCAATAACATTGTTTCCGAACTTAGATATTAGTTTTTGCAGCTGACATAAGTTTTGTTTGCCATGTGCATGGTGCTTCAGGAGCGACGAAAATTCATTCTTTAGACTCGCCACACCCTCCTCCAGGCTTCTTTTAGCCGAATCTGAATTCACTAACGCCTTCACGTCATCAGAACTGAAAACTTTTGATTTGCTGGGACCACCTGAACAACTTGATCCTTCGGCCATCTGAAAATATCAAAAAAGGACATTTTAATGATTATGCATGTCATTCCCTGATGAATCACATTTCTTCCCACTTCATGACGAGACAGTTAAATAATGCGTAATACATTACTGAATGTGGAAATTCAATATGTGTGTAAATGATCAATAAGGAACTCTATATAAAAAGGCAAGATGCTCCTTAAATATTGCCTTACCTTTACACTGGAATGGTTAAGAGATGAAATATTTTTACGGGTAATTTTCTGGTTTTTTAATTTCTAAGCTACAAAGCAACTGATCTTGGACTGAATAATTTTAACTAACTTAACTGTCACAAAGTCTACTCTATAATAATGAGAACTGTAAAGTCCTTGGAAGTACATATGGTCATCGGTTTTAAAATATTTAAAGGGCACTAAACCTTATGAAAACTGTTAGTCGAGTTAGAGCTATACATTGCAATTTAACAGGAATACAGTAGGAAAATTCAGTCAGTTGAGTCAAATGTATAGAGGTAAATACATTTAGATAAGACGTTTTACGACCACTCACAACTTGGAAACGATTTTAAAAAACATAATTTTAACTAATTTGAGTTCCACATCTTTAACTATACTCTCAAAGTTCACATCTTTTCATACATGCCTGCATGTGATTTTCTCATGCTTTTTATGCAATCAACTTTTAGTATTGAAAATTCATTGTGCATCGTCCAAAATTCTCCATGAATTTTGACAATAATTGCATGTAGCGACTTAAGATTACTCGACTGATTTATATTTTATAGGAAATACCGCGATCAGAGCGATGTTAATCAGTAATAATCAGTACTCGGTTTTTGTTATATATGTACATACTTCTATTCAAATTTTGTGACAATCTTTTATAGTGAGAGCTGAGCTGGACGACCGACTACTGATAAGCTAAATTAAAAAATGCACAAAGGCATTTGACTTAAATTGAAATACGAAGATAAATATATAGATAAAAGTCGTATACTAACAAATCCCAAGTTTGCATACACAGTAATACATACACACAGAGCAATGAACAGCGAGAGTCTTGTGAAGAAATGCTGTTATATGTAGTTATTTCATTTTACTTCAAGTCAAACTCTTTCTCTTCAATCGGATTTTGTATAGTATGTGTATTTACTCAAAAATGAGGATGAAAAAAGAAAAAATACAGCCGAAATTGAAAGCCCAAACAGCGGAAATAAAAAATTCTATAATTCAAAGGACTTGACTGTATAGAGTCTGTGGTGAGACTCTAAACTCGTTTGGAAAAGACGTTTTAATTCAATTAAGTTAATTGATTGATAATTATGCTCATATTTGTGCCAAATTGTTCGAATTAATTTCATTCCCTGTATTTTCGAGTAGCTCGAAGCATTCTTATGCCATTTATACTATATTAATGTCCAGTGTCTTCCAAAGAACTAACAATCTGACTACAAATCTCGAGTGAGCTCAAGATGAAGAGGAAATTTCGATGGAGTGAATGATGGAATTGAAATGTTAAAATTGTAGGCTTTTGATGCTTCTCTAAAGAAACTAAAACTCGTGTAATTCATAATTAGTTTACATATAATGAGGGAAAATAACGGGCAACAATCGTCGTCGAGGGGAAAAGTGAACCAAACCACAGCAGAAGAAAAGCACAGCACGGAGGATTTCAAGTTAAAACTTTTGGTTGTCGGAACGAAATGGATAAAAAATACAAGAGGAAATCAAGTCCAAGGCATGAATTACATATTTTCAGCATAAAAATACTTGTCGGGATTTGTTTTTTTTTAATTTTCATTGCATACATATTTTATATATTCAATCGAGAATTAGAATGAACTATTTCCCATTTAATGGGAAATAGTTCGTCATCTCTCATTCTCTCTCTTTTTCAGCTCCGACAAGAGAAAAATGATGCTGAGAGTATAATGTGAAGGAACTTGAATCAACTGCATGAGAGAAAAGAACCAAGAAATATCTCAGTTGACCTCACAAGCTAAAGCTAAAACGGTATTTTAATTTCAACTTCAGTCCCGTTTTATTATTATTATTATATCCAATTGTTTTACCATCCGAACCAGAGTCTTTGCAGATTAAAAATGGAAAAATGAAGGACGTGGTCACGGTTAAATGTCCATTTCGTATACTCAGCCATCTCGTATATTGAATTTGTTTAATATCCTCTGCGTGTCATCAGTTTCCATCTCATAATATTGTCCGCTGAAATCCTCACAACTGGTGGTTTTCATTCTGCCAACGGCGGATTCGTGAATTGTCGATCACTTTTACTAACAACTGTGTTATCAGTGGATCTTGAGCTAAACTGGATTTCAGAAATCTAAAATCATCTCTGGACTCTGAGAGTACTTATTAATGAAAACAACAATCCCATAGCATTGAAGCAAATGTTTGAAACTTTGTGTCGCATTCCAAAATTATTAGAAAAGGATGGTTCATCTCCAGAGTTCCAGTCATTATATATGGAATCAAAGTTTTCGAAAGTGTCAATTCGTGCAGAATCTGAAATTCAATTGTGCCATTCTCATAAGTTTATTGGAATATTATGCGTCGGAAATGACAAAACTGTCTTCAAAGAATAATGATCATATATTCCGAATTCCGATCTCCCCAAGGAACCAGTTTTTAGAATAATTTGTAAGAGTTTCTCCGTTATCTTCAGTTGTTTTTGTGTGTGGAGTTCACACAGAGTGAAAAAATCAACGTCATTGTGACAAGTGATATATATAGGATTTTTGAAAAAATCATATTATTAGGACTCAAATCTGTCTGCAATTATTATTATTACTATTATTTGCATGTCATGTATATATGATTTGATTTACCAAATAAAAATAAAGACATCTCCATTTATCAAAACTCCATTTTAAATTTCGAGTATTCAATGTAGAAAGTTTAATTGTATATGTATATTATTGCAACAAATTGGTACGTAGATGAAACAAAACAATGGTATCTTTGCTTATTGTGGATTGTGGACACGAGTAAAAAAAGTAGGAATATACATATATATAGGATGTACATTTTCCACTGATTACATCCTTAAAGTCCGCAAACGGCCAGGTACTTCTTCATGTCTGGGCAAGTGCCAAATCTTGCATTCCATCCTCGGAATCCTGTATAGTTTCAAAATTAATTAGATAATTAGTTAATTTCTTTTGTATTTTATAGAAAACGGGAATTTAATTTTAAGATTTTGATATATTTCTTCACTCACCTGCAAATCCCTTTTCAGTAAACACTTGCGTGAAACATCGTACTGTGGAATAAAAAAAAGTTGTCGCTTCATATATTGAAAATATGTATGTCAATTAAATATTAAGTGCACTATAGTGGCTATTACCGTCATCTGAAAACTCGCCATCCCAGAAACCGTCACACTCAAGATTACAACGACTACATAACACAAAAAAAAAGAAAAATTTAAAACCATTTGTCAAGTTATTTAAACGTAATTGCTATTATTGCATGGAAAAAGCGATTTCGCTGAATAAATATAGCTCTTAATTCACCTGGACGCAGTTGAACGGTGAACGTCATCTCTACAATAGTTTTTGGAAGAGATTTCCCTATGTAAATAAGTGAACAGTTTTCATTAGAACTTATATATGTAGAAGTGGATACAAAAGCGGGTCATAGACGCCGATCTAGATTAAGAGATATTGGTGTTTGAATGTCGAGCTAAATTTAACAGCGACACGCGTCG
>JAIUND010001644.1:0-32119 GCA_034699125.1 Gisinianus flammeolus | reverse complement strand
AGAGAGAGAGAGAGAAAAGGAGAGAAAGAGAGAGAGAGAGAGAGAGAGAAAAGGAGAGAAAGAGAGGGGACAAAAAATAGAAAAGTTTTTCATTTGTTGAAGAAAGTAAACTCACGTTCGGGCCATACATATTTGGGGGGGGGCCGTGTGACAATATATGTCGTCTGAAGGGTCAATGTGACAGAGTTTCAATTCATTCGGGAGTCGACCATATAATAAACTTGTTGGCTGACTGTTCACCAACGGCGGAAGCTGTTATGTGATAATATAGTGTGTGTTGGGATTTCCACATTTTCCACTTGAGTCACATACTCGTCCACTTCCCACTCTCTACCAACCCAACTGTCATACACACCATCCCCACACACACATACATACACACACACTTACACACGTATATCCATTATACTTTCGACTCGGCTCGGCCCACCTTACGTTATGTTATGCTATCCTTCCGATATCACTTCTTTCTTTGTACGTACACACACGAAACAACAGAGTTAGTTATTAGATATTGTACACTCTTAAACCCAAAGACATACAAAAAAAATCCAGATAAAAGCGACAAAGACAAAGACAAGGAAACAAAAGAGGATGCGAACGCAAAAGAGAGAGAGAGAGAAATAGAGAGGAAATGGAGCTAAACAATTTGATGTACCTCGAGTCATCTTCTCACAAAAATACTCACATTGATACGAGCTAAGTGAAAGTGAAAGGGAAGAGAAAGTTGGGAGTGGAGCTGAAGAGAAAGGCAGGATTGTGAAATTACGGTAAAGACGACAAGGACAACCCCAACCGAAGCCAAAGCCGAAAACGAAAACGGTGGATAGCCGTCGAAGAAAAAGGAGAAAGTAAAAGTCGAAAACTGGGGGGGAAACTAGTAGTTTACACAGACGGGTAAAAAAGCACAGAGAGAGAGAGATAGAGAGAGAAGGAGAGTACTAGAAAAGCATGTAAGTGGAAGTTGAGAAAAAGCGGAAAAATTGTTGGTGGTTGGAGTGGCAACTTTCATATGCTATTGCTGTCACTACATATGTATGTACATATGAATTGAAGGTATTACACATATATATATTATATTGTATATAAATATAAAGCGGACGGTAGAAAGTCTTTTGGATTATGTCAGTGTGTGTATATAGATATAGATATATAGATATACTTGTACTTTTCTACTTGTGTGTAAGTGTTTCCTTCGTATTCCTACCCTTACCGATGCATTCATTTTGTGTGTTACAATAATAGGAAAAACGTACATGTGTGTTGTGATTCTGTCTCTGTCTGTGTAAAGTTACATGAGTTGTTTTTTGTACCTACCCGAGAAAAAAAATCATTGGTAAAAAAGGAAGCCTTTCCCTTGGTCTCCATCTCCTTTTCCTCTCCTCGTTCTGTAGTAATCTTCACCATCATGTTCAAGAGAAAGAGTGAGAGAAAGTGAGAGAGAGACAGAGAAAGAGAGAGAAAAGGAAAAGCAACCTAACCTTCTTTTCCCCTTCTTACATTTTGTTAAAGGGAAGCTCTTCAAGTATATTTTGGTGGTGGAAATCGCAGGTGATTTTTCTCCTTCGTCTTTGATGGAACACAACGCTTACGTGTGAGACGTGATTGTTGTGCGCAACTTAACCTAAAAATTGAAAAAGTTTTGAAAAAGGGAGAAGAGAAGAGAAGAAAGAACAGAAGAAAAAAACTCGAGGTGTGTTTTTGGTCCCTATTTTCTGGTCTGACTCCAATTCCATAGTTTTTTTTGTGTGCCTTGTTCAAATCCTCTCCTCATGTAGGTTAACCGACAAGACAAAGAAATGAAATGAATGTAAGTTTGATGAGAATGTCTGGAGTTTACAGGAGTCTAGACAGTTGGGAGCAAGAACAAGAAGGGAAATACAAGTTAAACAGATAGAAAAACTCACTACTCACTACTCAGATAGATGGGAAGAAAAAAAAAATAAAGATACAAATGATGAAATTCGATATTGCTCAGTCCACGTTTTTTTTTCTTCTTCTTTCTCCCTGTAAATTTAAAATAAACGTACGAAAATCCGCTTTCACCGGCCGACACAATCACATTTATTTTGTACTACAGTATGTAATGTAAGATACAGCTTGAAATACAGACATGTACAAAACATTCTTGAGCCTGTACAGAGATTTTCCTATTATTCCTCACTTTTTCTAGTTGTGAACTTGGAATTAAAAAGTTTTTTTTTGACACATGGCTTTATATCGTTCATAAGTCTGTAACTACAGACTGTATAACTGCAAATGACGACGATCATGATGATAATTCCAAAAAAAAAAAAATATTCTTACTTATGGCAATTCTTCACTCTTGTTGGCTTTCTTTTGATGAGAATGCCATGAGTCATGATTGACAATCTAAAAGAGAATACGCGAGTCTCTCGCCTGCTCCTGTCACAGTCCTGGCTGGTCAGACCCAATTCAACTTGAAACTTGTGAGTGAAAAAAGAGTGAGTGAGGGAAAGAAAGAGAGAAAAAGTATCTCAATTTCGGCAGTTTGCCACAATTCGGTTGTGGAAATGACTCTACAACTCTGTCACCATGTACTTTCTACATCATAAGAACAAGGGGAAAGGGATGGCAATGGCAAGAGAGAGAGAGAGAAATAGAGAGAGAAAGACAGAGACGAGAGAAAACTGAGGAAAGGGCATTGGAGCCATATGTTGAAGATAGGAGATAAAACTTATATGCTATCCATACTTGTTGGCTAGGTATACGTACTTTCGTTTAACCCCTAGGTATTTCCTACTACTCCACCAAACACTCGAGGAAAAGGAATTGAAACATCCACCAAAAGCCAAAGTTACACACATCCCAACTTCATTCAGACCATCAATTTCCTCCGGTTTCAAAGTATAATACAAAAAGTACAAAAACACGTTTACTTTGGTTTATAAACTCTGTGTAAAAATTTCACATTTTGTATAGAAAACATGAGTGGCAGTAGAAAGATACAAAATTTTGTCGTTATTTTGATTTTTCTTTCCTTGAAAATGTACCTACATATCTGTATATATTTACACGTGAAAAAAATCTTATTAACTTTCATTTGAGGCATATTGTGATGGGATTCTCAATTAAAAACATTCTGAGAATTTGTGTAATGTCCGAATTGCAAACTCCAGAATGTTTCACAGCCAGAAGCCATGCATAGAATTATTTTGATGGAATAGCTGGTTTGGAAATGAGAGAGAGTTGGTGAAAGTCTCGCATTTGTCTTGACAATCGGATTAGAATTCGCATTAACATGGGCCTCTTCTTCTTCTCAGTATCCTCTCTCTCTCTTCTCTTCTCTTCCTCCGTAAAACTACTAATCCCATGTAATTCTCTTCTATGGGAATGAGACAAAATGCACTTTCGTTTCAACTGTCCCAAATTGACTGTCTCCTGTACAAACTGTCAAGTCTTCATTTCCCTTTTGGGTTTTCTCTCTCTCTCCTTCTTACACAATAAATGCCGTGCTTCACATCTGTTAACTATAGCTCTCAGTAGTTTTAAAGATTTTGAATAAAAAATTTGGGCATGACCTTTTTGCTTTTGTTTTTGCTTTTGCATAATATTCTGTTTTTGTGTTGTGTTATGTGGAGTTTGAAAACAAAATGGAGGAAATTAATTTGGACTATGCAAAACAATTAGGGAACCAAAAAACCAAAACAAATTGTGTAAAGGACTGAGAATAAGGGATTTTTTACAGATATATTATTTGAGATTTGAGAAGTGACGCGGAATAAATGGGAATCCGGACTGTTGTTGTCTGAAATTTATAGGTTGTTGAGTTAAGCCCACTCCCGGCATCATTAGACGTTCACAACATTTGACTGGAGAGGAAAACAAAAAAAAAAAAGGAATAAAGACGAGAGAGTGAGCATAAGAATTATATCGTATTATAGGAGTGGAGTAGGAGAAGAAAAGTAACAATGATGACATGACGCAGGGTGTAAGCTGGTTAAGTTCATGGCTTGGCTGAGAATGCTAATGTCAATCATAATCACAAGTACACTTGAAATGTTGGTCGTTGCCACTCTTGAGTTTTTGGAATCTTGAAATATCAACAGTCAAAACGAGACAAAAGTCGAGAGTTTAGACTTTAGAGTGTACAACTAAACCCATTCATTCTGCACACACACACACACACACATTTTCCAGTCTCATATTCTAAATTCCCGGATTCTCCGGACCCGTTCCTGTTTCTATTATTATGATTATTATTGCATGTATTCCTTGTACACATTTCCTGCGTGTAGATATATATGTATAATAATATGTGTGTGCGTGTAAGTAAGCACGTTTTTGAAGGGAAGGAAGTCAATGTTCTGAGTTGGTAATTATCTCGTCAAAGTGACTACTTTAAGTGGAAGCACATTACACTAACAAATTATAGTTTTATTATTATTTTAATCTCTTGTCTGTCCACCACAGAACAGAGGTGCAGAGACACTTGAGTTCGTTCCCACTTCCAACGTCCCCCGTATATACAAAAGCATGAAACATAAAGCATAAAACATAACCATCGTCATTCATTCAAGTTTGGAGAGAGGAAAGCTCGAGCTTTCATTTTCCATAGTAATTCCAACAAATGAAACTCATTCCCTTCTCTCTTTTCTTTTTTATTCCCTTTTTTCTCCATGAATAATTCAATCTCACTTCAACTGAAATTTTGTATTAGAAAATTAGAATTAAATTATTCCTTCACATCAATTCCAAACAAAAAAAATTGAATATGTTAAATACATATAAAAGAATATTCATTAAAGTGCAGTGCACACAATTTGGATATCAGTCACTGCAATTCCTTAGAACCAGAACCATAGAAT
This sequence comes from Gisinianus flammeolus, assembly GCA_034699125.1. Classification (NCBI taxonomy): domain Eukaryota; kingdom Metazoa; phylum Arthropoda; class Collembola; order Symphypleona; family Katiannidae; genus Gisinianus; species Gisinianus flammeolus. The sequence continues at coordinate 27,290 of JAIUND010001644.1, read as the reverse complement.
CAACCCACAAATTGGTCCAACTCTTATTTAATTATACATTTGTAATTAGTAATTTGGATATTCAAAATACGGAAATACTAGTGAAAGTAAGAGAGAATGAGAGACAGGGAGACTAATGAAATATCGTGTAATTGGACGAGACTCTTAAATTCAAATTTAAATTTGAATACAATTAGAAACGACGAGAGGAAATGATTTATTATTTAAGTGGGGGAATGCTTGGACTTGGACTTGGACTTGGACCAGAGAGATGGGAGAGATGGTATAAAGAGTTGAGAAACGGCCATTATGAGCTAAAGACGTTAAGCGTAAAACGTAAAACGTTTTCCCTCATTTCATGACATGATTACATTTACGTCCATGTATGAGAGCTCAGTATGACTAAAAAGTAAAGTAAAACCCGGGCCTGTACTCCCCCCCCCCCATCTCCATCTCAGTATAACGTAACGAGTAACAAAAAATAGTGAGGCACACAGTCCAATTCATTTGAGCGGAGAGAGAGAGAGAAAGACAAAGGAAGGACGAGGGAAAAAGTCATTCTCATCTCTGGGTCCTGCTCCTAGTGTGATGCCAATTAAAGTGACTAATTAATTATGCAAAAACTACCGAATTGCCTTGCGCCTCACTGTAATCGTATTAAAACTCCGTATGCCCATGAAAGAGAGACTCCAAACCGGTCTGGTCTGCCACATATACATTGTTTGTATATATTTACGTATACATGTCCACTCTCTTGTCTCTCTTCTGTCATACTCCATTTACATTTCTTGTGTTTTTGTATCTGTATGTTTACATTTAGTAGAGGGTTTTTAGCTCGTATACACAATAGCGCGTGCACAAAGCCCATTGCTCTATAACTGGAATTCAAATTTGACTTTGTAATCGATCCCACCACACACACACACACACACACACACACAAGTTTTACTTTTCCTTTTGACCAGAATGAGAAACTCAAGTTTTTTCCACAGCTTTTACGGTGGTTCAACCAAACAAGGACAGGGACAAACAAGTTTTTCAGAGTCCCTGGTTTTGTATTTCATTCAAAGGAAGGAAGGAAGTGCATTTGCGACGAGGCGACTTCTCTATGCAAATTGTGTACTGATGAGTACAATGAACAGTCCCAAATATGTTCGTAGAGATATTGAAAGTAGTAAAGTATTAGTTAACAGTTTTTTTCTATAGTTTTAGTTTCAATGTTTGAGTCCAAACAATGAGTCAACTTTCTCCGTTGAGAGCATCCGGGAGAGTACGAGAAATGAGGAATTTAACATTTCCATTGGAATATCTGATATATGGAGAGACAGAGAGAAAAAGTGAAAGTAAGAACTTTCCCAGAGTTTTAAGCCACTCACGATTATAGGATAAATAATCTCATCACTTGACTCGCTTGCTTTCCCATTAGGGGAGTCGATTTCAATTTCGATTTCATTTACAGTTCTCAACCCCAGGACTTCCGCCCCCCTCTCTCTCTGTCCCCCCATCCTTTTTGTTTTTTCTCTTACTAAACACCAGCACAAGTAGTTACAGATTGAGTAGACATTGTAGACAACTGATTTGAAGAAATTCAAAATCTATATACATTCCAAGCTTTTGTTTCAATATGTATTTAAATGTGTACAAATAGCCGAATATTGCAGACAATTATATATACGATAAATTCTTTGGAATTTCCCTTGGAATTTGACGAGAGCATAGATTATTTTTGTGGTAAAATAATTTGTTAGATTTGGTAATAAAATGGATAGAACGTTTTGGAAATTTCCGCCTTTTTATATAATAAAATTCGGATCTAAAATTTTAAGTCTTGTGAAGAATATTTTACATATTGTTTGCCTGGAAAATATCATTCCAGTTTTGATTTTTTCGATGATTCACTCAGGAAGAAAGTCAAATAACTTATTTTAAATAACCAGAAAAGTATTAGATGGGACAAATTACATTTTCTTGGTATTTGAAATTCCAAAAGTCATATCCTTTATCAATTCAAAAGATTTTCATCTCAAAAATAAAAAGTTGAAAGACCTTTTGTACATTTAGACTTGATTCAACTATTAAATTTAACCAATTTTATCGGCTTACTGTGGTCATCGGCTTGTTCTGTATCAATTTCTCTTTCATGTTTGTACACGATGAAGATGGAGATGAAGCCTCGGGAAATTCAAAATTCGTTCTTTCAAACTTTTCTTTTTCCCTCTTTTATGAGTCAAGGTATTGCAAAAGTATTTCATTTTCATTTCAATTTCGTCGAGAACCTAGATTTTACAGAGCACACACTTTAACATTTGTGAACAGTTCAAAAATGCATGGAATATGAGTCCTGTTCTAACTGATTATTTATTAGTAGACAACGGACGGAGATTGCCGGAGATTGGAATTGAGCATGGGAAAGTCTTTGCCACATTCATGAATTCACAAGTTGACTTTGCATCTTTCATTTCGTATTTGTATTTGCACACAAACAGACTCAAAGAAAAACAAATGAAACTGAATGAGACTGCACATTTATTTATTTATCTGCAATCTAGCACAATAAAATTCTATGGCTTATTGTTATTTCTCTCTCCTTTTCTCAGCGCAACATTCTCACATGTCATGCAATCAAGAGGAAATCTCTGTACTTTTTTCGGAAGTCCAAATTCACAAGTACGAAATCCATGTTGCGAAAATTCATAGAGTCAGAAATTATGCATTCTTACAAATCCCTATTCGTATTCATTTTGCAAAGCTGTACTTGGGAAAAACCTCGTTTTTATGCAAGTACAAACTACAAAGAGAAAAGAGGGAAATCCAATGGTTTTCATTTCTCATATTGCGATGAATTGCAATGTACGATCTTGTAGAGAAAAAGGTCATGAAATAAAACGTAACGAGTTGGCCTTTGACCTTTCCTCTACTCCATTCCATTTCATTTCAATTGACTGGAATCAAATTTGGCAGAACTCTCGAGTCTCTTTCACAATTGAGCTTATTTTTGGCTCCTCTAAATCCCTTTTACTTTTAAACGTACAAATTTCAACCTCCAGTTGTTGGTTTTTTGTTTTTGTTCAAGGTATAATATAATATATTGGGAAGTTTGAGAGCGTCAGCTGACAAGTCCACTCGTCAATTCATTTGTAGTATTTGTATGGATGCAAATTAAAATTATTGATGAGGAATTTTAAAGGGAATTCCAATTTCCCATTGAATTAAGAATTGATAAAATCGTCGTCATTCTATTAGAATGACTGCGTCAAGTGTTGAATTCTAATTCAAAGAAATTCTACGCTTTCAGCTCAATATAAAAGAAATTTCTGACTGTGTGTGTGGTGTGGATTGGAGACTGAAGATCCCGAGTCAAAAGACGTTCAGACTTTGTGAGTCGCCATTGAAAAGGAAAATATTGGCACGGATCTTGATGGCGATAAAGTAGGTTTGCCAAGCCAAGTCGTTGTGGGAAGAACAAGGGGATGCCAATCCAAGCAATAGATCCGTGTCAATGGACAAAGTAAGACGGAAGAGATGGAGAAAGAGAGAGAGAGAGAGAGAGCAAAGAGCAAAAGATCGAGGGAAAGGAGAAAAGGGGAAGAAAGTGCAGTTGACTATCTGTATAAAAACACAGTTAATGGTTATATCTATGCGACTGCTATAGAAAAAAATAGACTCAAGACTGAAGATTCAGCACCACATTCCCACCATCCTATGTCATTTTCTATGTCCATTGTCATTTTTCCTTCATCACCATTTCCCGTTTCCCACTTCCCCCCACACCCAACCACACACACACACACACACACACACACACAACCTCATTGGAAACGAATAAAGAATCAAGCGAAAGAATGACAAACGTTCTGGTTTCTCACTACTACTCAATTCCGAATCGGATCAACTCAATTCACAGTCAAAGTAAAATGTTCAACTTGCTATTACATCGCGCACACAATTTCAGATCCCACCATAAAATTATCAACGAACCGAGTGAATTATTATTCCAATGAAAAATTCATCTCTCTCTCTCTCTCTGTCAAAAAACACGATTGACAGTGTGCTTTTCTTTGATTTTGAATTTGAACTTGGATTTTTTTTACTCACAATTTCCTTTTATTTTTTTACAATGACGAGGACTCGTGAAGGGAGAATCTTGGAGAAAAAGGAAAACGATGACGAGCCGTTCGGAAAAAACCTAATGAAGCATTTGGACTGGTGAGATAAGTTCTCTTCCATCCTCCCTTTCACTCCTTTCTCCTTATTTTCTATCCTTCTCTCTCCTTCTCTCTCTTTGTCTCTCCCTCTCACTTTATTCTCTTTCCATCGCATCAAGCTCAAATCCAAAAACCAAAAGGAGTTGTAGATAATGCTCTAGTAACGCCATCAAAAGCTGTCTTCAAGTCTTCACTATCCCTGAATCATGTATGTTTATATCCTTTGTCTGTGTCTGCGTGTGTGTGTGTGTGTATGTATACATATATTTTCTATAGCCTCCATGGAATTCCATAGGTGCTCCGTCTCACTTGACGGTCCTCATACATGGCAAAGAGATAGCGAGATGGAGAGAGAGAGAGAGAGAAACACAAGGACAACGACGTCCCTTTCTTCTTCATCGAGTTGAGCCATCCAACCGTAGACCCTGACTCTCACTCTTTTACTCTCTACCTATATCTGTGGACACAGGGCCAGAGCCACCGGTCTTTGTCTTCACATTCACACATCTTTCTGTGTGGGGCAGTAAGATGGACAAGGAAGGAAAGGACAGCGAGTGCATGAAGGCGGAGGGAAACTTCACGCCCAAGGAAGATGCAAGCCGTAAACCGAATTTCCTCTCCACCTTTCAAAGAGACTACAAAAATACATGAGTGTACGTACTTGAGTGCACACACACATACCTACATGTGTACATTATATAACACATTTTTTTTTAGCCACACACTCATTCTCATGCTCATCATCTGAGAGAGCGGCAGCTCACTTTTTTCTACGTAAACCCACCACAATTTATATTACACCACTTTCACTTTGGTTCTACAACTCTTGAGAGTCCTGGAAAAATGAGGATAGCAAAAAAAAAACTACAGCCACAGTCACAGAGAGAGAAAAGAAAGACACATACATACATACATACATACATACATACATGGTTTTACAGTTTACATTCTAAGTTTGAACATTTCCTGTTCTATCTGGATATTGTGTATATTCTGTCGTATTCCATTCCGGCCGGCCATGGTTTGAACAGATACAAGATACAGTAGCAGATATGTAGCTACTGCTTCAATAACAGACGGCTGTTTTCGTTTTCAGTTACAACTCGAGCTTTCCTCGTAAATAATTCCTGGCTACTGATTCTATTTTTTCTCCTTCTTCTCTGCTTCTGCTTCTGCTGCTCCTTCTTTTTCGTCTTTTTCCACTGGGCTCTGGTCCATCGTTCATCAAAAGCTTTCTTCTGTTGTTTTTTCTTCTTTTTCCTTTTGCTTTTCTTAGACAGTATTTTTTTAAATCCCAACAGGCCATGAACTCTCATCCATTTCATTTCACTTCAAATCCCTTCCCCCCCATTTCCAGCTGCCGACTGATCATATCAATAACTTTCCTCTGGATTTTTTAATTCCAGAATTCACAACAGCTAACGAATTTCTACACACACACATACACAGATCAATCCCAAGAAAAACTACAGAATTCCGGATTTGATGGCATAACGAACACGAGTTTAAATGTTGGACGAAGAGAAGCGACGACTGACAGAAGAGACACACACAAAAGAGGAATGAAAACTGACAAATTCCAAACGTCATGTTGCAATGACACGGATTTTCTTCGTCATTTTTCCATGTTCAGCAAGATCTCCTTGAGAGACGGCGGCATGTAAAATGTAGACTGCAAATAATTCCGGTTCATTTACACATCCACAAAGCATTTTGAGAGCTTTATCTTTCATATTACATATGCGATATGTACATACTTTTTGTGGGCTCTGTCACAGAATGAAGATTCGTAATTGGGATTCGTACAGTGTGACTGGAGCCGACAATGGAAAGAAAGCTATATGTGTTATCTGCTCCAATATTAAGAGGAATTACATTGAAGAAGAAGAAAGAGACGACGAATAAGGGGAAATTGTATGAAATGATATACCGGCAGACTAGAGTAGAAATGAGAGACGATGATGGCAAAAAGTATAAGGAAAGCTCATATAAAATGGAAGAATATATTTGGAGGTTTTTCATACGTTCGTATAATGAGGATTGGAAGGAGGAGAATAAGGAGAAGCATTTTGAGGGAAGGAGAAATAGAGAAAGAGAGAAAGAGAGAGAGAGAGAGAGATTGTTTGGTGGAATGGATGGAAGGAGATGAAAATACCATTATCATTTAGCCTCACCACAAGATATGAGAGAGGACCGTGTGTACTGTGTACCTGCATTCCGTTATGCATTCTACATCCATAATTCACAGCTGTGTGTGTGTGTGTTTGTGTGCGTGTGTTTGTGTGTGTGCGTGTATGTTTCTCCTTGTATACATATCGTATTTGTGTGGCTGTGGAGCTTTATGTCGGTGGTGGCTTGGACTGGTCTTCTCCGAGTCCCGAGTCTCTTCTCTCAGTCTCCCCAACATACAAGCGACACATCCATAGGACTTATTTCCATATATAGAGTTGGAACTCATTCGTAAATCTTCGTATTTACACTACCCACTACACATTATTATAATACCCTTTTCCCTTTCCTCCTTGTATTTTCTACCAGGGTGATGAGAAATATTCTATATGCACTCTGGATGGGTTCTCCATTCTTTATGCATCTCTTCTAGATGAATTCTCTCTCTCTCTCTCTCTCTCTCGCTATTAATGATCCCAATATTTCTGCAATTTGTATTGGAAATTGTACATGCATAGTCAATGTTGTAATAAAAAACTAGGTATATTTTACTTCACTATGATGGAATTCAAAGCCACTGCCAATACGGTAAAACGTCGTATGCGGATTTCATAAATTTTCTCATATTGCATTTTCCATTTACATTTGGCTTGTGATTAGGGACTGGAGAATACAAAAAGATGTTGGGAGAGAGAGGAAGAGAGAGAGAGGTGATGGGCAATTTTCTACAAGCCTTGCATTCATGGTCTGATATTCATACAAATGATGAAATCCATTCACTGCATTTCCCAATCTACATAATAATGTACATATCGAAATCAGGAGCTCATACATATTGCATATGTTCCAGAATAACGTAACGTAAACTAATAAACCCAAATGGAATAAAATATCCATTAATTACACTTTTCCTTCTAATATCTCTACGATATATATTTGGAAGTATGTATATATACACATTTTCGGATGGTTCTATAATATAGATATCATGAAGACTCACAACTCTGCAGCCAAAAAACATTTGAGTCATTGAGATGTTGTGGTTGGGGGAAGATATGGAAAATAAAGTTGGCTGGTGGTAAGATAGCTCTACTAGAAAATGCATTTGCACAGATTTTATCATAATGTGATTTCATGAATAACAAAACACACACACATTTTTTATTCAAATATATTGTAGATTTTGAGGCCCGATTGAAAGTTGAAAGTTGAATGTTTATCCAAATATATTTTGTGGTTAAAATTAAAATATCTCTAGAGCTATAGAGCTATAAAATACATGGAGAAAAATTAATGTTTGAAAGGAAATAAAGCGGAAGCGTAATGACACTGAATTGTGATGCTTTCAAAATTCAAAGTTTGAATTTCAAACAGTTTAATTTTGGCCATCGTATATTTGTATGGTGTAAAAGTCAATACAAAGATTGTACCTACTCATTCCAGTACCAATTCCTCCTGTGTTTCCATCATTTAAAGCATTAAATTAAGTTTAAACCATTAAAAGCCATTACAGAGTATATTAATGTAGTCAAATATCTACACGCAGGCCGCATGAGAAGAAGAACACCCAAATGTTTGTGTGTATAGTATAGCTCCAATCGAAAATTGTTTTTTTTACATTGCAGTTTACTCAGACGATAACGAATTCCAACGCTAACTGACCTTCAAATGAGAAATTTTTTGTGGAACTTGACTGACAGGATTTTTTATCATCATAAAACTTGCACTTCACATTCAATGTGAAATGTGAATACGAAATAACACACAGTACAAAAAGCAATTAGAAATATTTATAGCTTCATTATCTATACATTTAATAGATTCTAATTCCAGCCTATGGGGTTTGCATGGGACACGTTCAGTCCTCTCGTGAATCTCTTGTCAGTGTGGTGCTTCAGATTTGAATCAAAGTTTTTCTGTACTAAAAATCTAACGATACGTAGTTAATATAGTGACAGTTTGAAATTATAAAGAGCCACTAAAATGGTGGTTTTAATCCTTCTTCTTCTCGTGTTTTTTATTGTACTGGGTCTAATTGTGTACGCACGATGGAATTATGGAAAGCTTGAGGCATTGGGGATCCCTGTGGTGAAACCTCATTTCCTATTGGGAAGTACACATGACATGCACAAGACAGTGAATCATCTTCATGACTATGAATTGTTCAAAAAATACGGATCCGTCTTCGGCGTAAGTTGAGAAAATTGCAAGAAAAATAATACAATACTGATTTCAATTTCAATTTGCATTGTACATTGTGGGGGACAAATCTCACTATACAATATTTTTTTGTCATTTGATTTGTTTTAATAGGTGTACGAAGGTCGAGAGCCACAGGTTCGTATTTCATTTATTTACGGATATGTATTGTGCTTTGATTATCTTATGTTGAACAGGCCAAATACTCTGAACTTCAGTTTTATTATGTATTGAATATTTTTTAGGTTTTTGTATGTGATCCGGAGTTGATTCGTCACATTTTTGTGAAGGATTTTGATCATTTTCATGATAGACGAAAGATTGAGTTTGGTGATCCCATCATGAATGAATCATTGGATTTCTTAGCCTGTGAGTTTTTGTGTGTATTCATTTTACTTTGGTAACTTTCTTTGTACACATAGTGTTAAAATTACTAACGCTGATTGAATGGAATTAAACAGTTGAAAAATGGAAGGCCGTCCGTTCAAGTATCACACCAATGTTCTCGACAGGCCGGGTGAAGAAAATGAGTCATATCATGAACGAAACGTTACAAGAGTACACCGAAGGTTTGCTTGAGGATAGTGTCGCAGGGGAAGGGACAATTAAAAAATTCGATGTGTACACAGAGATGTTTAATATGTCTTGTGATCTCATTGGTCGATGTGTGTTCTCGCTCAAAGTGAACAATCGGAAGGATCCGAATAATTTCCTCACCAAGACACTCAAAGAATTCCTGGGAACATCTTCAAATCGCACAACTATGTTCCATAGTCTCGTCCTTTCCTTCCCATTCCTCACACGTTTTGTTCCCATTTTTGAAGCCACATCCTCACAAAATTTAGTTAAAGCCCTCGGAGGGATTGTTGAGGCTCGCCGGAAATCCGGAGAAAAGAAGGATGATCTCGTCAATCAGATTGCTCAACTCCTAGATAAATTGGAGACACCTGAATTCAAACGACTGAATATCACATCCACGACAATCATGGCTCAGTGTGTTGCTTTTTACATGGCAGGTCCAGATCAATTCTCCACGACAATTACTTTCCTAGCTCTAAATCTTTGTCAAAATCCAGAAGTGGAGGAGCGTCTTCTCGGAGAACTTGATGCCTTCATCAAGAAATACAATGGAGCTTTTGAGCATGAAAATCTACCAGAACTGGTGTACACTCATGCTTGTATTCAAGAAGCACTCCGACTACATCCTCCCTTCTTTAGGCCCGAACGGATTTGTACAAAGGACTGGGAACATAATGGAGTAAGGATCAAAAAAGGGATTCAAGTCATGCTCCCCCTGTATGCAGCCAATCGGCATCCCGAATATTTTGAAGACCCTGAGAGTTTCAAACCGGAACGTTGGCTTCCAGAGAATAAAGGCAATTTACATCCCTATGCCTTCATGACCTTTGGACATGGTACGATAGATAATTCCATTTAATTTTTCAATATTTATACTCATCGTTCACTCAAAATATACAGTAAATTGCTTTTTTGTCAAATTGTCTACCGTCCAAGTTAATTAATACAGATATTAATATACATTTAAATTTGAACCAACTCCAACTCCAGGTCCGCGAAACTGCATTGCAATGAGGATGAACTATGAAATTTTGTGCCTCATGGTCACCAACTTATTTTCCAAGTTTCAATTCAAACTCCGACCCGATACAAAAGTGAAGTATCACACCGGATCCCTCTTCTTCACGGCATATGAGCCCATTTATTTTGATGTCGTTGAAAGAAAAGGGAAAAAATAATAAATACAATACTCACACATGCTAACTTGCACATGCATTTTTTTTACTTACATTTACCTATGGAAAACGATGTGAAGGATGGGATGAGGGATGAGCTGTGACTGTGAGATCTTTAAATGGGATATTGTACGAGACATACAACCTTGAATTTTTTTTTTGTTTTACATGGACAACGTTTTTCTACAGACACATTCAATTCATTTGCATAGTTTTTTTGGGTACTCACAATGAAGGCGGACAACTACAACTGGCAGACTCCTATTATGTAATTTCAAATCTCAAAGCATGGCCTTCAGATTTGCCTTCTACGATGAATCCAAGTGTGTGAGCGAGAGAGAGAGAGGGATTAAATCGTGAATTATTGTCACATAACAGCCATACTGTAATAGTCAAGTCTTATTTACATTAAGAGTTGCTTGAATGCAATAATATTAATGCCTTTGGTAAATCTGTGCTCAGTACAGAACGAGATATGTAAGTAAAAATTAATACATGCGTGTTCTCATTGCACTGAATCGCTATAATTGTCGGCATTTTAATTTCTATCACCAAGTTTGAGTATACACAAAATACCCTCAATTAATTTTAATCTCGTTTCCATTAATCAGTTCTTGATAAACACTTGTAGACTTTATGTGAATATATCTCTGTCTGTGTTTTATTTGCATCTGGAAAGTTGGTCAAACAAATAAATTAATTGTTTAGCACAGTTGCCATTTGTCGTTGAATTGAGTTTATATTTGCCCTGTTATTATTCGTACTTTGAATTGTGTAAAATGTGGGATCTTCTCGTGTACTTCCTTGGACTGATTACTGCGATTTTGGCCATTCTGGTCATTTACATTCGTTGGGATTATGGTGAATTAGAGAAACTTGGAATTCCCGTAGTCAAACCACACTTTCTGTTGGGGAGTTCACCCGCATATTATAAAATCGTGCATCATTTCTTGGATTTACAATGGTTCAAGAAGTATGGGGATATCTATGGGGTAAACGTTCACACATTTTTTTTGCATATACTAGAAAACGTCCTACCAGTTTGAGACAATGACAAACTAATTACAGATAATTGACGACATGTTTTTTTTTTAAGGTGTACAACGGGAGAGAAATGGAAATCCACATTTGCGATCCGGAATTAGTCCGACAGATTTTCATTAAAAACTCAGATCATTTCCCGGATAGAAAATTTTTGGAGTTTGGTGGAAGTGATATTATGCCGGAGGTCATGGATAATTTGACAGGTTTGTAATGTCCATCAAAACAATTCGGTCCACCATGAATGGAAAAAGGAATATTGTGCAAAAATGTAACATTTTGTTGTTTGTATACTACATGCATGGATTAGGAGAAAAATGGAAAACCGTGAGGTCTCACATGACTCCAGCTTTTACAACGTCTAAACTAAAAAAGCTCAGTGTGATCATAAAAGAAGTTTCAGTAGAGTTTGTTGACACACTTCGAAAGGACATTCGAGATGGAAACGGTTCATTTCAGAATGCAAATTTAGCTCAGTGAGTATTTTTTAAATGACAGAAGATGTCTAAATCATAGAAGATAATTACAAGTTCAAACACAATGCTCAATGATAATATTAACATTGCAGGGAAGTATTTGTAGCCCTCACGGACATGGTCGCTCGCTGTACACTCAACATTAAAATTGAGAACCCTCGAGATCCCAACAATGAATTTGCTAAAGCACTCAAAGAACTTTTTGATTTCAATCCACCAGCATTTTTAATGCCAATTGCGCGTAAGTGTCTTTATAATATCATCTGTTAAGTTCACAAACGAACTATAACGATTTTCCTTAATTTGCGGAAATGCTACTAGTGCGTCCGTCTTTGTGGGTAAAATTCTGAAAAAATTCAGGGTGACAAGAAAGTTCATGGCAGACAATAATGTCTCAGGACCCAAAGCTCCATCTTGAACTGTTTGACCTTTGGAGCAGGTCAACGAAATTAAGGAAAATAATTATAGTTTGTTTGTGAACTTAACAGACGGTATGCCCAATCAAAAATTATTGACGTTAATACATACTAGTATTTCTTGTTTTTAAAATAATGAGTTTATTCACACTTTATTCGTTTATTTCATTCTGTGCGTGTAGAGTGTTTACCATTCATCAAGAGAGTCACCTCATTCTTCAAGAATGGCTCTGCTAATTTCTTTAAGGGAGTCTTCACAAGTGTTTTGAAGGAGAGACGACAGTCGGGAAAGCGACAAGATGATTTCATTGACTTCCTCAGTGACCTCATGGACAAGACGAAAACAGAGGAATTCATCAGATTGGGCATCACCGAGAAAACAATGATGGCTCAAGCAGTTGAATTCTACATTGCTGGACAAGATTCAATGAGCGTCACGATAGCCATACTCTCATTCTACCTCAGTAGACATCCTGACACCATTGGGAAGAAACTGTACGCGGAAATTGATGCGTACATTGTGAAGCACGATGGGAAAGTCAGTCATGAGACATTTGGGGAGTTGGTGTATTTAAATGCATGTCTCCATGAAACTCTACGATTGCATCCAACCTTCTTGCGTCCGGATCGAAAGTGTGCAAAAGATTGGGAATATAAAGGGATGACAATTAAAAAGGGGATGACTGTCGTGTTGTCTCTTTGGCCTTACAATCGTAATCCCAAATATTGGGAGGATCCAGAAGAATTCAATCCGGAACGATTCATGCCTCATAATAAAGGCAAAATTGATCTAATTGCTTTTGGTACTTTCGGTGCTGGACCCAGAGCCTGTCCAGGGAAAATGTTTTCCTTTGAATGTATGATGACTTTCTCCATTCATTTACTCGCTAATTTCCAGTTTGAGTCCAAACCCAACACTGAAATCACTTACATTCCCGGAATCCCACTGGCTGCTTTTATGAATCCTTTTAGTCTGACTGTACTCGAGCGTAAAAAGGAAAATTGAATCACCGTCCAAAAAAATTCCCTGTTCTATATATATTTTAATTACAGAACAAATGTAAAAGGTAATGCAATATAAAAATTAACAATAAGTGAAATGTACGATATTCATCCGAACTGTAAACCCGTAAACACGGATAAATCAATAAAGATTTTAAAATATCTTATATATTTCCGTCTCTATCAGTAAAACGAACAAGTTTTATTTGTTTCATAACTGTATTGAAGAAAAAAAACAGGAAGATTCCTTGTGTAACAACATCCATATATATATATTTGACCGTGTCATTGTGAGCTGCGGATTTTCAGAGTTTATGATTTTGGCTTATCGTTTATTTACAACCTATTGACTATTGGATATATGACTTTGGCTCAAAGTTGACATTGGAGAAAAACTAGTGTCTGTACTTATATTATGGGTACATACGATACTTATATGTGTTTGTGTGCTCTGGAATTTGGGTGCACTGTACAGATATATTTTCAGCCCGAGTTTCGGTTGGCGTAGTAAACAAACTACTCGGGTTGGTCGGGAGGAAAGTTTGTTCTGAGCACACATGAGTGGCAAGCAAATGGTCCGGATTGAGATTGCAGACGCGAGCGAGCGAGGAAGCGAGCGAGCCGTCTCTCTTTCTCTCTCACACTCTCTTCCTCTCTCCCATTCATCCTCCCTTTTATCCATTTTATAGTTTATAGGGGACGACGAGATCATTATGACAAAAGCATGATTACGCTACGACACTAGACAGACAAGCAGACACTGTAATTACGCACACCACAATTCCCTATTCTCTATTCCCTATATATATATTTTCCTTCCGATCTAATACCAACGTACATATCCAGCTTGTAACCTATCAATTCATATACTATAACCTCACTCGGTACAGTACTTATTTGTAGTTTCTGGGCTGTTACAAATATTTAAAATGAAAATACTTACCTAATTTCCTTAGTCAATGTTAAAAGTCAATTGGAATTGGAATTGGACTTGTACACGAATCCCTGATACATACATCAAATATTATTTGTATCGGTATTTCCTCATTCTGTGTAGAAAAAAGGACAGTTCTCGGGTAGGATTAAACCACACAAGAAACAGAATGGCTTTCCCATCCATCGTTTTATGTACGGACAGCTATCTTATATCAAGTTGTGCCAGGAATGGAGCAATAAGGAATTATATACATATATATATATAATATGTATAGAGTAAACGTAAAACCTAACTGATGACTTTCTTCACACCTATCTGGCAACTAGCAATAATTCTCTTTCTCAGCTCTTCCATCCTCAACGGTCATGTAAGTACGTTTCTTTTATGGTGGACTGCAAGGAAGTCTGGGAGAGAAACAGACAGACTTCATAAGATTCCCATGCCTGTATTGTATCGTAGCATACACCATGTGTATTACACATATATATTTCTCCAGTCCATATTCCCTACAAAGATATTGGGTATACGCATTGTTTATACTCTGTTTATGTACGATTTTCTTTGCATATTACAACATGACATACCGTGCTATTGTTTTTCTAGATCCAGCGCTCCAACTCGGCTGTTGTTATTGTGCACTGTGTAGCCGAGTACATAATAATAATAATAATAATAATATGCTTTCCTGGTTTTATGTTGGAGTTAGAAGCCGTCGTTAGTTGCCGCCATATAAATGCATTTATATCCTTTCCCTACACTTCATTATTCTTCTTCTTGAGTATTATGATCTCGTGAGTTTATTCTATAGAGTGAATGCGGCTATGTGTCTTGTGGATATATATATAGATATATTTACGATATATTTATATCCAGTGAGAACATTTCTATTTTACAATGACAAAAGCTATGAAACTATGGCAGAACAGACAAGAGAAAGAGAGAGAGAGAGAGAGAGAGAAAGAGAGAGAATGAAAATGGAATCCTGTGTGGCGGTTATGTCACCAAAAAACCGACACCGCGCGACCACACCACTACCAAACAAACCACCCCATACATCATGGCCAATGCTATCCAATGTGCTCCTGTGTGTCACTTCAGTTCATGCTCTCTTGCACTTTACATTTACAATGAATGCTCATTGCCATATTGCCCATTTGATGTATGAATATGAATCCTACAAGGGCAGAGAAGGAAGAGAAAAGACAAAATATCAACATAGGCACAGTTCATGGTGATATTATTATTATTATTATTACTATGCATCCAGCTTCGCCATGTAATGTAAATGTAAACTTTTGTTAGTCGTTCCATCAGATCCATATTCTCATGTACTCCATACATTCACATGCTAGGCTCTTTCTATTATATGATGTGTGTGTGTGTGTGTATTCGTATATGTATGTCGAGACTGAGGATATTTCCTCATGCATAAATTCCACCTTTGACGGACGAGGAGTGCATTTCTGATTTCCACCATGAATATTAAATTACAAAAGGAAACTCTCATCCAATATCAATATACAGAGAGTAACTGGAACGCTCTAATGAAAATATGGAGAATATAGAGAATATGATATGTAAGAAAATAATATCTTATGCTACATAGTGTTGGCCTGGACATTTTTGTGTGCATTTTTGTAACGCTACAAAAATCAAGCTTATTTTCTCCCCCCGGTTCTTTATTAATTTCTGTAGGTACTGATACATATTGAAAGAAGGGAAATTATTCCAAAGAAATTAAGGACCATGTCCTATTGAAATTTACAAATTAATTTAATGTACATGAAACTAATTTCTAATTACGCTCTGGAGTCCTTAGAGAGAGGATTTAATTTTCCCCAGGAGAAAGCTTCAAACAAAATGTTTTTTCTTTGTGTACATTTTGTAATAGTGATAGTGAAGACGTCTGCATATTACGTGTCGATATAGCGATTTAAGAAACAAGGAAATTTTTCATTATCCTGACAAAACTCGTCCATCAAAAATATCAAACTGTCGAGCTGTATAAAATTTGACGAGTTGGGAGGGGACTCTAAAAGTGTTGAATGTAGGTACATAAAACATTTTGTACATTTTAGGTACTTATTTGAGAATATTTGAGTCGTTTGCTAAAAAAACTCCTTTTTCCTAACACGAAAGATTTGATATTTAATAGCATATAAGTCAAAGACAGTCACATATTCCGTCATGGTAAATGAGTAATGAGACTATGAGACACTCATTAGATTTTACACGTGAAATTTGAACGGGCACCCTGAGAGTTCTGAGCGGGATCTCAAATTACTTTAAGAATCGATTTGTCATTCAAGAACAAAATTAAATAGGTTAAGTAGCTTCCGAGAGCAAGAACGAGAGATTGACGAGGAAGCTCAAGCTTTCTCTTTCTCTCTCTCCATCTCTCGCACCTTCTACTTTCAGAGTAGAATTGAGGTAGGTCAAAGAATGCGCAGCTGTGTGAAAGCTCTCATTAATTGTCTAGATTCATTTTCAACAGGTAAAGCCTTTGTAGAAATCCAGACGGATGGAACTCTTGTGTATTGACTATCAAATATTTTTTGTCTCGACGTTGCCGGAAATTAAATTTGAGCATGGATCTAACAAAATTACATAGACACTCATCAAAAAGCAAAATCCCAATGTTTTCGTGAACAACTAATTTTTCTAAAAAAATACCAAGGAAATTTCGAGACATTTCAACAAAAAACGTCAATTTGTCTATGGGATAATTTGTTCTATAGAATGGATTCCCCGACATTAGTACAAAATTGATACGTATTTCCCCTATGAAATGAAAAAAATGTCAAATTTGGACTTGTGAGTTTTGGTCTGGTGAGGACAAGGAAAAGAGGGAGTTAATCCGTATCGTGATAGTCATAAATGGGGAAATGTGATGGAATTCGGAAACGATCTATAATGTAAATGTATTCCCATCACTATTCTCTATTACGGGCGTATTATTCGCTTTCAACCCCCCAACCACAAGTTTATAGAGAGAGAGAGTGTGTGTGTGTGTGGTGGGATATCATTCGAGAAAGAACATGAAAAGATGAGCAGTACAGATAACGTAAGTAGTTTACAGTTTGGTTCCTCTCACTCTGCACACAGAACCGTAACGGCAATCCAAATTCACCCCCCTTGTGTAAGATGCATCATGGAAAGTTTATCAGTGTAAGATACGGACGGAGACTCTCCCACTCGAAAACCCATGAAAATACTCACTCTGACACTCAACTCACAAATCCATGTACGATAAGTTCCGAACACCAAAATACAGATACATCCACCACAATATCTATCATCCACGGAGACAGTCTTCACTTTCACTTTCACTGTATTATCACTTATCACATCTTGGGTCTCAATAGAGATGAGAAAATGTGTACAAACTACGTCGACAATCTAAAGCAATATATAGGAATTGGGGGAGTTTGTTTTACAAAATATGATGATTTTCCATTAAACGCATACACAGTGTACATACACACACTGTACACATACTTTCAGAGTACAGCGAGAGACTCGAATAGGATTTTATTCATTTTATCTGTGTGAAGTAAAAGAGATTGAAGCGGAAACGGAGAGCATCACCATTCACCATGTAAAATTCCAACTATTTATTGGAGGATGGATGGGAAAAGAATGAGAAAGGACGGGAAGGAAAAACGAAACCCCTTGTGACAACTCATTTGACAATCTTTCTCTCCCTTTTCCAGTCTCAACTCTCCCCCTTTCCGCACAACAATAATAATAATTCCCCAACGCTCTCTCTCTATATATATATATTATATATATATTTCTCTTGTAGGGTTTTCAGTTGGAATTCATGAGAGATCGTACCTCGTAAAACCACCATGGCGTTATGGGGACTAATAATGATGGCCTTCTTATGGAAATCCGACATATGTATCTCTCTATCCACATCTCTTCTCTCGTTCCTCTAATGGTCTATTCAAGATGCACATATCCAACTATTCTGATTTCAAACCGTCATAATTTATAAACTGGGGATTTCCATCATTTTTTTCCTGTCTTGAACTTTCTGTGTAAATAAATATCTGTAAGTATCTTTAAGATAGCTACAGCTCTGAAACTGAAAGTCACGATCCCATTTTTACGTTGTTTAAAAGAAAATTGGTTTGAAAACTCATTTAACGTTTTACAAGATACAAGATAGATATCTGCAGGCAGTCTTCAGATGTTACACCAATCATTAAATATAGACTAAAAACAACAACAACAGAAGATTGATGAAAATCCAAATGATTTGACCTTTCATTCGATCCCTGTTGTCAATATTGTTGGATTCTCAATCCTGTACATTTTGGATGTGAGAAGAGCATGAGGAGCGCGCGTGGAAGTTGGGGGGAGGCTGAAATAATATGGGTGCAGTTTTTCATTATTTTGATTGCAGTCGACTCTGTACCAACAATGTAAAATATAAAATGAAGAGGACAACGGGTGTAGAATATTCATGACTGCTTTGAGTTGGAATTTGAAATTAGATTTTCTATCCCATAGTAAATGTAAATACAACAACATCCACTGTATGTAGGACTGCATGTAATTATTGTCATTGTCATTGGACTGCATACACGTTGTCCTTCCGTCACTTCATACATACAATCAATTGTAGGGAGAAAACGTCATGTCATTGACGTAGCTTGCATTTCAAATGCATCCTCAAATGAAGCTCCCTACATGTCTACATACTTTATTGATGTTTATTTTCCTTCACTCTCTGCATACTTGATGGGCAGCAGAGCAAATGGGCGCACACAAACAGAGAGAGAGATAGAAAGAGAGAAAGCAGCAGGAATTATTGTGTCGTCTCGGGTCATACATGATTATTCCATGGCTTTTCACATCCGGGGAAAGATGTCAAATGTCCGGGAAATGAACCAAAGGCAGGCTGTAGACCAAAGATCGGGCAGTGACAACATTGGTGTTGATGTTGAGGAAACAAACACACATACCCTACAGATCGTCGTCCCTGTGTGGAAATGTACGATATATGAAAAAATATATACCAGGAGGATTCTCAGCATATGCTTCGTTTCGTTTGTCTTCTGTATCTGTATAAACTGCTGTCCAACCATGCAAAACACACTGTGCACTGTGTATGTGTGTGTGTGTGTGTCTGTGAGTGTTTGTGTGTACTGTGTGTGTGTGGAAGATAAAGAGAATAAATCTCCATTTAGAGGAATCCGGGATTCGTATTTGACAAATGTTTATGTACTCCACGGTCAGGCTTGATGAAACTCATGATAAATAAATTGCAGATCCGTGAGCTGAAGACTATATATGTATAGTAAAGATTCTGTACATTTACTCGGCAAAAAACAAACCCATCCGCCTCCACATCCGAATGATGTATAAGAATGAGCTCCGTGCAAATGGTCTCTGTAGTAGTCTGTGCTATAGTTCTGGACAATTCGCCGATGGGATGTCGTTGAGCGGGTGTGTCTTTTCCCATTTATATTGGTAATAATCCACCATACTGTAAACGGCAGTCTCCCCATGTACTTTAAATACTCTCCTGTACGTACATTTCCGAGAGTACATGACAATCAGTGTGATATTTACAAAAACTAGATTTATATTATGTCGTTTTGTCAACATAAATAACTCTACAGCCATTCAGCTATTGCTTCCTTTTTTTTCTTGGGGATTTCCTCTACATCTGGAATTATGGATACCAAAAGGAATGGCTTCATTTTTTCAGTAGTAGTTTACACACAAATACACAGTCTATTTTAATACACGTTCATTTCAGTAATTTTGAAAAATTAAAGTAATCATAATCATCCAAATTACAAATTCTACGGAATATTGAATTTCTTCAATCTAGGCCAAATTGTCAAGAAAATCAAATTAGAACAAAGTATTTTCTGAGACTTGGGAATAAAACTGAAAACTGAAAGGTGCTTATATGGTATGATATGAAAGAGTTTGTCATTTGGTGGGGTGGTGAGTGAGGGAGAGAGAGAGAGAGAGAAGTGAGGACAGGGTTTGTGAGTTGATGGTGAGGGAGAAAGTAACATGGGAAAGGACATTTCACCGACTTAATATGTAATTCCTAGGTAAATTGTCACCGTAAGAGAGACGTGCATAACTTGGGCCGGATTAAATTTATGCAAACGGGAAATAAAAACTTACCATATGCGTCGTCGTCCTTCTCTTCAAAATCTCAAATCTGAAATGTGAAAGAGCTAGAACGTTCTCAGATTACGTAATTCATGTATGTAGACTAAGGGATCCGAGCTACAGCTGACTGTCGACATTTTAGACTCGGCACTTGAGACTGTCTACTCTCTCTCTCTTTCTCTTTTTCTACTGTCTACAGTGCTTTTAAAAGTCAGTTTCTATCTTGTAAACTTTTGGGTGGTTCTCTATTGCCTCAGTGCTTAAAAGCGAGCCTCAAAATTTTATGGAAAGAAATAGAATTGGAATAGATGGTGATATGAGGGGTGTGAAGAGAAAAGTGAAAGCTACGCCAGAGAGAGAGAGAGAAGAAAAAAGTGGAATTTGGAAAAAGGAATGGGAGAGAGACAGAGGACACACACACACACAAACTCATTCATAGAAGCTCAGAGCCGCCGAGAAAGCCAAAGAGAAAATTTCATATCATGGAAAAATCAAGCTCATGTAAATGTAAAGTAAAATCCTTATCATTCATGAAGGAGCAATAAATTTTAAGTACACATGTGATGTATAGATATAGAAAAGGGGAGAAAGAGAGAGAGAAAAGGGGAGGCTTTTAAAACGCAAGCTGAGTTACGTTGGTTGAGACGAAACTCGCATGATTTTACTCTCAGTAACTCTCACAAACAACACAAGGGAGGAGAAAGTGAGACTTTTTTGCTGCATGACAATCTCTGGATATATTTGGAACATGCTCACATATTTTCCAGGAATTCAAAAATCAAATGGTTGGGAAAGTTAATTAAAACTACTTAAGACAACTGATACTTAGATTTTATTTTAATACTTATTTTAAAAATTGAATATTGAATACTTTGCTTTGTTAAGATAAGATGCTTTGGAATTATGATTAGTGTATCCCAATTCGCATTTTTATGTACAACATGATAAAGTTGATTTTTAGGATGAACTCTTAGTGAGAGTCTCTTACAGACTTAGACTTGGACTTGGATTTATTTGAGTGTGAGAGCATGAGTGCTTGATTTCTTATTTAAAGAAAACGGTTGGGAAGCTTTTAGAGTGTTGATGTTGGCGTCTGTGGTTGAAAAAAAAGGAGGACGACATGCAGAGCCGGTCCGGGTCGGCGTGTATATAAGAAATAAGTATAAGAGAAACTATCATGAGCACTAATCGTAAGCAGTAGACAATGTTATTGTGATTTACGTTATTCTCGCACACATTCTAGTCTGACATCCCACGAACTATCGAGAGGGAGAGAAAGTGAGAAAGAGAGAGAGAGAATCCTGAAAAGATAGCACATATGAGGGAATTTACACTTAAACACATGGGATTGCCATCGCTTCTGACGCTTCCTGCTCTCTCTCTCTCTCTCTCTCTCTCTCTCTCCCACACTCTCCTCGACATAGCCATTGAGCCAACTGCTGAACCGAAAAGTCAGGAAAATGAGGGCAAAGCATCGAGTAAATAACGAACCCAGCTAAAGTTATCTGACATACTCTATACGCGATTTGACGCTCAATGATCCATGGGCCAAAAGATATCAGACTCTTTATGTAGTTTCATATGTATTTACATTGTTAGTCTTTACTGGGGGGGCCTTACTCTTTCTCTCTTCCATTCTCAGCATCTCTATTTCTCTCTCTCTCCCTCCCTCTCTCTCATTTTCAGTCGCATACACATGAAAAGTCTCATCTACTCTAAGCAATAGAGCGGAATACTTTCTTTCTTTAGTTTCATATATACGATCACACTCATTTTTGTTGTAGTCTCTGCTATATATTTCCTCAGATATAGCCATCAATAAAGTGTGTAGTCGATCTCTCTTAGTTTTTTAGTCAAGTCAAAAGGGTGAACTGATGCAGTGCGTGTTCTTTCTCTGAACAGGCTCCAATTGAAACTCACTTTACACACCAAATCTTTTCAAGAGGACCCGTAAACAAATGATGTTTTAGCTTAAGTCTCCTCTGTCTCGCCAGTTTTTAGTATTTTCATTACAAGGATTTCTACATGTCTTAAGCGCTGTTTGCAAAGCGACAGAGAAAGACAAAAAACAATAATTCTCTTTTGCTATATGTGAATCAAAAAAAGAGAATTTGAATTTGTAGAAACGAGAAACAGAAATTGTACGACGTAAGGAATTGTTACGTGTCCTTTTTCTGTTTTCATAGCCACAAACAAAGGTTTGCACATTTTTAATTTCAATCAAGAGACTGGAAATGTCAAAAACAAATTGCAATTCGAAAGGAGTCGTATGTTTCTTTTAGTTTCTGAATGGGATTCCGGGACTGAACTGACACGTGCCAACATGAAATCGTTACATCATCTGCAGAGCAAACCTCTACATAGCATAAAAAGGATGAAAGTTTGCACATATTTATTTTTGTCCTTCAATGAGCTTTCCCATTTTTTTGCACATGGTTTTTTTGTGTGAAATACAGATAGATCAGTTAGTTCACTGTGCTGAAAATTTCTGAGTTTTAACCGTCACTAGTCAACAGTCATAGTCATGATTCATGATTCGTGATGATAAGCAAACTTGAAATAGTATCCTTGTGATAAAAATTTAGTTTGTGTTCGCGTCAAAGGACTCAAAAACGTCCCATTAAAAACATTCAGATTTGTGAGTTGAGTTGAGTTGAGAATATAAAAATAAAAAATGAATTTGTTTTTGAGGGTACACATAAGATATTAGTGAAGCTTGCCTAGTCTAGAATAAACTAAGGAGAACGAGAGAGAGAGAGAGAGAAGGGTATGTTTTTCTGTGTGTTGTACACAGAGAGTTGGTACGATATGAGGACATTATAAATAGAGTAAAAAAATACTTATATAGGCATGTTATTTGGAATTACAGTTGTGCATGTAATAATAATATATGAATATGAATCGTCTGTGAGAATTTAAAGTTTACGGCATTTGACATTTGAAAGGGCAAGAGTTTCTCTATTGGGTTTGGATTTGGATTTGAAAGAGAAAAAAGTCAAGGAGTCCAAAGTCAAGACCAAAAAGTAGGAAGCTCTTTTTTTCCAGAGAAAACTTCTGCTTTCCCTTCTTCTTCTTTCTTTCTCTCTCTCTCTCTCCTTCCCCGTCTTCGTCTTCCACTCTCCACCTTCGAACAACAAACGCTGTGTGTCAAAAGGTAAAGGGAATTTCCACGATTTGAACCAAGCATAAGAGTACAGGGTGTGTGTGTGTGTGTGTGTATATATAGAAATACACAAACACACATATAAGTTTGTACGGCTGAGAGTGAGAGTGAGAGTGAGGAGCAGTCAGGGATGAAAAGCCTTCACATTCACATTTACATTCACATCCACATCACAATCAAAGCAGAGATCAAGTATGGAAGGAAATGGAAAAGTAACATGGAATTTACTTTGGTAACGATAAAAAGAAAGCTATTGACATAAACTAGGCGCAAGAGAGGCAAGAGCCAAAAAAAAAGAAAAAGAAAAAAAAAGCAGCACACACACACAAAACACATACACATATGCAGTGGAAATATACTCAAAAAAAAAAAAATACTCCAATCCTCAAAATACTGAAAATGGCACCAAACCCGCTTTTTTCCTTTTGGATTGAAGTAAAGCAATGTCAAGACAACATGTTCGCTTACCGTTTCAAAGTGTAGTGAGAGAAAGAGAGAGAGAGAGAAGACAGACTGTTTCTATTATACGGGCTTTCATACATATTACACATGTATTATGTACCTACTTTGACTCACTCACTCTGGGTCGTATCAGTTAAGCTTATCCTCACTTTTCAATTCTATTCTCTGTAATTTTACACGGAGGTAGGCAAAAAGCTCAAAGGTTAATTCTTCCTTTGTATCGTCAGACTTGACGAGATGACTTGAACGAAAAAAAAAACCCAGCGTATAGGCGTCCGCTGCAGAAATACAGAAATTCGGAAATGCGGAAATGCGGAAATGTACAGTACACAAAATATCATTTCAAATCAAAGCCCATCCGTCAAAAACCGTCTTTTGCCTAGTTCAAATGTTTCTTTTAATGTATTTTTGTAAAGAAAAAAAAAGTGGTCCACGTGTTTCCTCCCACAATACGTTTTTATTTAGCTACAGAGTCAAAGGGCAAATATACAATAGGATCGTTTTTGTATTTGAGTGGAGCGACATTACCATTGTTTGAGGGGGAAATAGTTAAGTCAATTCAATGAAATTACGGATAAAGAAGGCCGTCCATACACTTTGAAATCTGTACAAGAAAATGAATATTAATAAGACTTTCTCTCGTCTCTGTACATTGAAAAAAACAGTATGATGGGATCCGGGGCAAAGGAATTCCGTTTTATGTTTCACTTGAGTTTCGATTCCTTTAACACATTCAATTGCATTCAATTTGGCCGTTTGGCTCCTTCTCTTGGCTCGACTCAATTTATTTTTCATAGAGCTTTCTCACAGTACTTTGTTTAACTACAGAAAGAGAGAGAGAGAGTCAAGTTCTGGCCATGACTTGGCATTGAGTAAAGGCCAAGCTTTAAAATACTTGTAATAAAAATAAGAATGGCTCGATTAAATTGACTGTGTAGCCGTGTAGAGGGGCAGAGTTGAATTGAGTTTCAATGACAACTATTTTATTTTGTGGGCTTTGAAAGGGAAATCTGAATGAATTTTCAATGACTCCTTAAAATCAAATACTCTCTTTTAATGTCCTTTCCACAATTGCTCAACTTTCTTCCCTTTATCCAACTTCCATCTCTTTCTTTCTATAGGCTTTCTTTGAGGGTGCACACAGAGTCTTCAAATCACAATCCAAAATCCAAACGGTACATAAACTCAAGAGTGAGTTTACTTTATGTACCTCCTCGAAGCCAGAGGAAGAGGAAGAGGGAAAGGGGGTCCATATCATGTAGAATAGACGACGGAGAGATTTGGAAGACAAACAAGTGAAAGAGTGAAAGGGAAAGTAAAAAAAATACGGGGATGGATAATAAGAATTTCTCGATAGGAATTGTGAAAACTTTTGTACTTGTATGCAATTTCATGGCTTTAAACTCAAAATTTGAGTATTTTCTTGAATTTCCTCCAAGTCAACTTTCCCTACAAATTCCGGGAGGAGAATTAAATGTAGGAATTTTCTCAAGTGATTCTCAGAGCTCTCTTTCTTCGTATAAATGGAGCTCATTGCATTCATTTCAAATCTCAAATCACTCCCCAGAGTTGTATTTTAACACAATGTCTCTTTTCTATACCAAAATGGACTTTCTTTACTCTTTACGCAAATTCGCGGGGAGTCAGCTTGAATTTCTCTCAAGGAAAAAGAAAGTTTAAAATCAAAATTGGATTTATTTTCGTTGATTGCTCACACGAACTTGTTCTTCATGATTCCGAAGGAACAAAACTTAAAACTTGAGCATGTTTGACAATTGTGAGAGGAAAACAAACCAGTGGTATATTATTGTGTAGAATGGGAATTGAAATATACGGCTCCTGGACTGCGTTTCCTTGGGGGCAAATGAAAGTAACCATAGATACAGGCCGAGAATAGAATTGAGAGTCGGACGTACTGCAAAACAAAATCATGTGCAGATCCATACGACGACAGTTACCTTGCTCCTGAATAATATTCTACAGATATTCAGAGAGAGAGAGAGACGGAGAAAGTATTGTGAATTGTAATATTACATATATGCATTTTGTATGTGATATTTTTTTCTTGGATAATAGTTTTCTTCGTTGGTGTACGGAAAACTGAAGTGCTATCTTGAGTCTTGAGTTTAGGCTTGGATACAATTTTTTTTTTTTGGAGGGGATTCTTCTTATTTTTGGGGGGAGGGAAACTATATGTTTTTTGGCTTATTGATGGTAAAATGTGAGAAGGAGAGATACGATGGAGAAAAAATTCCCACAAGACTTTTGCCAAGAGGGTGAACAAGGGCGGAAAGTGGACGAGAGTAAGAAAAAATCAAACTCCAGAGGGATTTTTACCGTCTGGTTTATATGATGTTCCTTGTTTCTTTTTTTTTCTATCCCTATTCCATTTTTCCGTTTCCCTTTTTCTCTCTTTCTCTCTCTCCCTCTCTCTCTCTCTCTCTCCTGGTTTGGGTTCCTAGTGGTTGAGAAAAAAAAGCGGCTTATGTTTTCCTTTCTCTTTTTTTCTCTATCCATCTGACTCCGCTCCATCCTCTCTCTTCATACATACGATGCCCTTCTTTCTCTTTACTTCTTCATATAGGTATGAACTCCAACTGAAGATTGAAGATTTGGGGATGGAAAGTTCAAGTCAGCTGCTGAACAACAAGATGCGATTTTTTTTTTTACATACATATACGTATATTTCCAGTTGATCCACATATGCAAATGTGTACAGGTCACAAGGAGCATATTTTTTGTACCTTTTGTACCCTCTGCCCTCGTTGAAATGTCTGGAAGGCAATTTTCAATGAATTTTGTAAATGTACGATATGTGTATGCAGTAGGGATATGAGCTTGTAGTTTTTGATTGTTTGTAATCCTGTATTTTTTAATAAATGAATTGTGAAGGGGTTCCCAATGAGGGAGAGAGCGAGAGAGAGAGAGAGTTAGATGAAAATAAGTAATTTGAAATTGCGGGACGAATAGAGAAATCTTCTTATTTGTACCTTCCTGTTTATTCCCCAGTAGTGGAGGGAGAAGATGAGAAGAAGAGGAGAGAATCGGGATGGGGATATGGAATATAGAAATGGAAAATGGAGGTAGGAGAGAGTGGAGAGTGAT
This sequence comes from Gisinianus flammeolus, assembly GCA_034699125.1. Classification (NCBI taxonomy): domain Eukaryota; kingdom Metazoa; phylum Arthropoda; class Collembola; order Symphypleona; family Katiannidae; genus Gisinianus; species Gisinianus flammeolus. The sequence goes on along the minus strand of JAIUND010001644.1, from coordinate 238 downwards.
GTATCTTGTATCTTTTAAAAAGTCTATTAGATTTAAGCGACATTGCGACTAGGACCATGAGAAATTCCCTTGGTATGTTAACCACGATGCTGTACTTGTGTGTCCGTGTGTACAGGGTGATCCACAATGATATCCCCGAAAGTAAAAAATCATATCTCAGAAACTAGTGAAGCTATCGACACGATTGAGCAAGCTATTTGTAGAGGAAAGATGAAAATTTTTTTGGGCATGCGCACAA
>JAIUND010001643.1:0-32141 GCA_034699125.1 Gisinianus flammeolus | reverse complement strand
GGCCGTCCCACCAACGGTGTGGACTCCGTTGGACCCCCCCCCCCCCCCCAAACAAGACTCCATTGAGGGACGCCCCCTTGTATCTGTACTTTTGATGTACTTTTGATACATGCATCAATTTCCAGTGTTTATCCCTACTGCGACTGGGACTGGGACTGGGAGTGACCAAATACTTGCTCATCCATTTCCTCACCACTACTTTACTACTTTACTTTTACTTTTAATTTCAAATTAAGTAACGGCCAAGGAGAAGATAGATTCCCTCCGAACGGAACCGAACCTCATTCAAATTCACGATTTCGCCTCCTTCTTCATTCCCCCTCCAAATAAATAAATAAATATGATTCCAACAACTCGTCCTCACATGCAAATAAATTCCAACAACCGAAGAATTCGGACACGTGATCTCATTTTATACGCATTTTAATTGTTCCATATAAAACAGTTCCGTAAAGTATGTTTTTAGTTCATTCATTCAATCATTTATTCAATTAGGCTAGGCCAACAGAGTGAGTGAATGAGGATTCGATTCGATTCGATCCGATCCGATCCACCTCTAGAAACAACAACTGCGGGAGAAGACTTCTTTAAGACGGATTTGATGGATGAAGGAGCCAGCCGCCATTCGCCCTTCCCAATCAATCTTTGGCATCCTCGATCCCAATGGCACATTTCTTTGTATTTAAATCTTTATGAAAGTGGGAATTAAGGTATTTAAATATTTAGGTGATTGGAAAACGGGAGCTGGGAGCAATCATGATTGAAGAGGAGGAGAATGAGGGGAAGGGGTGGAGGAGAGCGTCATGTTCCGGAAATTGGTGGGGGGGAAGAGACGGAAGGAGAAGGCACATTGGACTTTGCAGACATGATCGTTCAAGATTTCCTTGGCATCGTACAATTGGGACAAATTGAGACAGTTATGGATCCGCATGGATTGACACAGGATCTGCACGGAATAAAAGGAATGAAGAAGCAATTCAAAACGATATCATGTAAAGCAATTCTAAATTCTGAATTATAATCCTATATTATAATTATAGGATAAATGGTAGACGATTAAAGTGGGATGAGCAATGATGAATAAGATGATGGAGTTTACCCCTTCCGCTGTGCACGTGCACATTACACACGGCGACACCCGCTCCGATGACCCCAACGTTATATTCTTCCCGCTGACATAATAAAAAAAGAGATGAATTTGGGATTATGGATTCATGGCCATTAAATATATAATATTATATCATCATCAGAATATCTCTTTTCCCAATTCAAATGTTTCTTTCCCAATTAGATTCATTCATGTTCTTTTTCCCTTCTTTTTCCGAGTACAAAAACAAACATTTTTTTCCAAGTACATTTTTCGCAATGAATTGTAAAATGATTAAAATGTTTAATGTCCTTATATTTACTTACTCAGTTCGGAATTTGCACATATTTATAAAAACACAGAAAACAAATTCAATAATTGGAGTAATCAATATATTTCTCTGAATTTTGACCTTCTTGTGTCAAAATTTTACGAGAAGAATGGGTAAAAAGTCGCGTTAATTTTGAAAAAAAAAAGGAATCTTAACAATAATTGGAGTCATTTGACCTCGAGTCAGTTAAATCAAAGTGTCATCATCATCGTTTTTATTTTGCTCTGATAGCCGATCTGGCCGATCAGCCGAGTGATAAGTAAAATCCAAATGCGGGTAACTTTGAGTAAAATTCCCATTCTGACGCGACTGGACGGAGACAAACGTTTGTACGATAAAAACAAACGGGTAAAGATATTATTCCCCATTTATTTTTTCAAAAGCATTGACTTTTTTCCCCATGCTTCTCCAAAACTTGACGCACCCAATGTCAAAGTTTAGAGGAATTCTTTGACCACCCTTAACTTGTCACCTATTTATTAGTATTACTCGATTGCACATTTAACAAAAGACTTTTGACACATATTTCTCCACAGTTTCGTTTTAGGATGCATGATTTTCCACGAAATGGAAAGGTTCACCATATTTTATATTGTTTTCACAATTAGGAATTCTGAAAAACGTGGGACTCACAATCAGTGAAAGTAACTCTGTTGAATAAGATATGTACTAACGAGTAAATACGAGTAAATAGTTTTGTTTAGGACACGGTCAATTGCGTACAAATATATATCTGTATATATTTGGATTCATGTACTTGGAAAAAGAACGGTGGGAAAAGAACACTGCATTTCATGGGATTAACGTGGGAAAAAGTTATTAACATCCGATGATTATAGGATATATGTATGTATGTATTGATTATTGAATGAGGGAGGATAGGCGGCATTGAAATGGAAAGAGGAGCAGGAGGAGAAGGAGGAGGAGGAGGAATGAGTTGGATACGTAACGTACCAGTCCAGGCGATCTGTCCACGGATCCAGGTCGACGCGGGGGAGTGAAACACACGGCACCCGCGGATTCCTGCACAATGCAAAATGCAAAATGCACAACCACCACAACAAAACCACCAAATCATTGACAATGATTAATTCATTTGCTTTTTAAATGTATTCCTGCGTATATGGATGGATTATTTATGTAATTAAATTAGCTAATTATGAAAGTGATGAAAGTAATGGGTGAGAAAGTAAGGGGCGTACAGGAACGGTTCGGGGATATCAAAAGCAGAGCGCTGAATGAGCCGCATTTCATCCGCATTGTCACATAGTAAGCGAGAGAATGTTGCTTTCCGGATTTCCGTCAGTTGAGCCTCCGTGAATCGCGTCAATGGCTCTGCATTTTCATACCAAAATCGATCGCAATTGCGGAGGGCTTGGAATTGCTGAGCAATGATACAGGCAAATGTGGGGCCAACGAGGCCGCCATGGACGGCCGTTTCGGCAAGACCACCCGGGAATAAATCCACATCCTCCACCGAATCGTACACTTTCTTCAATTTCTCGATCAATTGAGACGGGATTTCTTTTTTGAGGTCCGCAAAGGTTTGAGCCCGCGTGAGATTGCAAATGGCGCGATAACTGTTATAGCCGGGAATTCCATGATCCCGCGCTCGTTGAATATTCAAAGCGACCAAGTCCATGCCGCTGAAAGTGCCTCCCTTCCGGTCCTCGAATAAATGATTGGTGACCTCCTCGGTGACAAAGTTGTCGAGGGTCTCCATGGGCGTGTTGGCCAGACCAAACATGAGCTCATCAATCATTCCAGGACGAAAAAGAATATCCGGATTGAAAAATGTGTGACGAAGTTGGACGGTGGGTTCTTTGATTTTGAAATCGGTGCCCAGGCGTTTGAAGGATGGTCGAAGGAGCGAGTGACCAAATCGGAAGGCAGCGGCTGCGAATTCGTTCAAGATGGTGGCATCACAAGTGGTGTCATACGTCCTGGCGAAACCTTCCGAGAGCAGCTCCAAACGATATTTGTGAATCGTGTCCCAGCCGAGGATTCGGGGCAGGAATTCCGCATAGGTGAGATGCTGCGTGACGGCCGCGAGGATCTTTCGCCCATTTTCATACACCATTTGATCACCCCAATGCGGATTCCGAATCTGCAATTCATGTGCCAGTCGATTGTGCTCGCGCAGGAAAACCGTGTGCATGGCCGTCAAGGCGGGTTGTTCACTACTCCGCAAATCCCCTACAAACCAACCAACCACAATTAATCAATCAATCCATCACAAGAAAAGACAAACGGGCGAAAGGACGGATACAAATCATTCAGCCATTAGATATAAGAAGCGCTCGTACCTGCTTCAAAACAAAGCCCAGACGGGGATTTGCATTCTTGGTTGTTGGGGGTTTGGGGGAGGAGGGGTTTCAAATGGTGACCCCACGGATGCTCCGTCACATTGAGTCGCCCCCCTTCAAACGATCGCAATTTCTTCTGTTCGCACACATCCGAGCCGTAAGTGTGCGACGCATCCAAATAGCTCGACACTTGATTCATCTGCTCGCGTGAACCTAAATATGACAACAACAACAACATTGACAACAACCACAACCAATCCGAACCAAGACCGTCATTATTCCGATTCCAATTCCATTATGAATGGATTAATGGGCAGTCATATTTATTATTTAATATTTACACATGGATAAATTAGATTGTGCGCATGGGCATAGCCATCCACCAACCACCCACCGAGTGTCAGTTGTCCAGGGAGGGAGCGCGTGAACGGTAAACATCGGGCTTCGGAGGTCGTCTGGTTGAGGGCGGGGAAATATGGATCCCCTTCCGGAATCCGAATCGGCCAACATTCCGGATGCACCGTCTCCGTCGAGTCGCAGGAATGACAATCCAAAATCCGGTTGCGTATCCCTTTGAGAGAGAATGAAAGAGAATGTCAAACAAACGGGATGAAGTGAGGAGACGGTTGAGGAGACGGAGGAGGAGACGGAGGAGGAAATGTTAGGACAAGCTGTTTGTTACCTCGATTCATTGGCGTATGGGTCAAATCATGGTCCAGGAGTTGGGCATACTGCATGACGAGGAGGGTATAGCGCTGATGCGGCACGCTTATGTCCTCATGGATCTCCGTGGAAATGAGTCGTGGGCTGGGGAGGAGCCGTGGAAGCTCGGCTCCTCCCTCCGTCCTCACCCCCTCCATCCGCGGGATTTGAAAACCTAATTCACATTGAATCAATATTCAATATTCAATATTCAGATTAATGGTAAAGTAAATATATGCAGATATAATAATATGTATCAAGTGAGTCGTGTTTATCATTGTTCTTGTCGTGTGTATTTTATCTTATTGTTAGTTACCGTCATGATAGATTGGTGGCAAGAGGCGTTTGAAGGCCAAGAAGGCTTTCCCCTTGTCCGGATGTCCAAGATTGTTGCACCAGCCCGTGATGGATCTGAACTTGGACGTGTGATCGCATGGCAAATCCTGTTCCCCACATTTTTGATTCTTGGGCAAATCGGTAAGGCTGGAAACATCGAGGGAAGAAAGCGCATTCAAAATCTCCCGCACATCCCGGTTGGCGGTGGGCGAGCCTTCGCTGTCTTGAAGTCCGTTCCTACAATCAACATTTATTCACATTCTACATTATTCTCAACCGTTGGTTCTTGGTCCTTGGTTCAGTTCAATTCAGTTGGTTTCCTTCCGTTTCCTTCCATTCCTTTCATTTATTTGTCTGTCTCCTGACGGTGCGGCGGATTTAATTTAAATTTTCATTCATCCCTCAAATTGATTGAGATTGAGATTGGGATTAAGGGAGGATTTTATTTAGTTGGTTGTACCCGTGGGTGTGGGTGAGGGTGAGGATGCCATCCAGGAATCGCGTGGTTGCAAATTGCAATAGGAACGACGTGTTGGCAATTTCCAGTGCTTGAGCTTTTGGTTTGTTAAAACCAAATGCAGTTCCGGCGGGAGAAAGTGGATCCACATTCGTCCCTTTTCCATTACAATTCCATATGTAGATCATTAATACATACAGATATTACCATGTACATATCTAATTACGTATCTAATTATATACTTAATTAATTATTAATTTAATTATGGGGAAGAATCCCTGGTTCGTTCAATTCTTCATGGATTTATGGACTTGAGGGAATTGGGGGATTAGTTTACACTTTACCATGTTTCCAGCGATCCACTTCCTGTGACTCCAACGTTTTCATGTCTAATTTGGCTTTCCGGATGGCTTCGACAATTTTGCGGCCGGGGAGGAAACTTTGGGGCTGCTCATTTATCCATTTCTTGAAATCGAGGCGACGAATGGCGTCCCCCTCACAATGCATCGGTGCATTCCTAATGGAAATCAATCCAAACAATCAAGGCAATTGGTGTTAAAGTGCGGGGAGGGGGAGGGGAAAGAGAAAGAGCGGTGGGTGGGTGAGTACTGAGTACTTACAAAAAGGGATCTCGTTCCAAGAAGACGCTCGGTTGGGTTTCTTGCAATGCTTTACTGTTGTCACAGACGATTCGAGCGAGCGTCACCTTCCTTAGCTCTTGCAGCTGATCTACACAAATGACAAAAACAACAATTCATTCCTCCTCTTTGTCCAATTCCAATTCCAATTCATTCCTCTCATTCATTCATTCATTCATTCCGTCTTTCTCTCTGTTTTTCTATTTCCTTTTACAATAATTCTTACCTGCAGTGAAAGCGGACGGTGGCAAATCATTTTCATACCAAAAGCGGTCACCATTCTTTAGCTTTTGAAACTGAAGCCCCAAAAGGCAACCAAATGTCTGCCCTGATAAATTAAATGGATGGAGGAAACAAATGGGCATTATTATAGTCCAATCACAATCACAATGACAGGATGTGCAATGCTAATTAGGATGGCCACTTACCCACGACGGCCCCTTCCTGTGGGATTTCTGCCAATCCGGCCGTGAACAAATCCACGTCCTCCACTGACCTGCAACCAACCAAATCAATCAATCACACAAACAAACAGACTCAATTAATCCCGTGTGAAGAATTCCAACCCAAATTAACATTTACATGAACATTTCAATGAATGAATGAAAAGGAGCGGTGGTGTACGTGTAAATGTGGCGAAAGGAGCGAATGACTTCCGCCGGAATCGACGACGAGTTGAGCTCATTAAAATCCTTGGCTCGGCCCAACCCACAAAGTTCCCGATAGAAAACGTAGCCGGGAATCCCTATTTAATTTAAATGTGGAATGTTTTAATTATGATGAGGAAAATGAGGGAAATGAGGAAAATGAGAATAACATGATGATGAGGAAATGAGGATGGATGGACAGCGTAGATGACGATTAACCAACCAATGAATGAAGGAATGAAGGAACAAATGCGGACTCACCATTGTCCCGCCCATGTTGAATCAACTGAGCTGCCAAATCCAAACCGAGGCCTGTGCAAATGCAAATGCAAATAATGAATACAGTGAATGACGGATTGAGAGACGGTCGATTGTTTATAGATTATTAAATCTTCCTTTTCCTTACCCGTCCGTGGATCCACGAACATTTTATTCGTCACTGTGTAGAAATGAGGAGGAGAATGAAAGATTAAGTCAATGATTTCGATTGTTGAGTTATGCACAAAGAAAGAAAGAAAGAAGAATGAATGTAAGATTGGATGGAGGATGGATAGATTAGTTTAGATTAGATTAGATTAGATAGAACTTACTGATTTCATTAATGAACTGATCCTCGCTCTGTGCTTTACCGCGGAGGAGTCCCCGCAGGAGCTGATCCAACACGCCATCCCGGTACAAATCAAATGGCGCATAAAAGGAATCGCTTATGCTTTTCTCGGCCACCTTCCGCCCCATCTGCAAACAATCAATGAGGAACGGCCGAATGAGTGAAATGAGTGAAAGTGAATGAGTGAAAGTGAATTCCTGGATAATTCCAACCTCGTCAATGAAGGCCATGGATTTGGGCATCAAGGAGGCAAAATACCAGAGGACGGCAGCGGCCACACCATTCAGAATCCCCGCATTCGTGTCAATATCGTAGCCAGTAAAATATCCAGCTGTTTGGGGTGTCAGCTGATGACTGGACATGACGGATTGCCCCAACACCACCGGCAAATACTCGTTGTAGGTGATGTGCTGCAACTCGGCCGACACGATCCGGCGCGTTTCCTGGAAAATGATTTCGTCACTCCAGTGAAGATTGACGAGGGACAATCCCCGCGCCACCCGATTATGCTCTCGCAGCCTATCAATCCCATCAATCCCATCAATTCCACATTCATCTGGAGTATTTCATTCATTCCCTCCTCACAACATAATAAACAATCAAATAATCAAAATGTAATGGCGGGGAATAATGAGGCGAATAATGGTCTATAAATGGACTATAAATCCATGATGAGGAATTTGAGGAATTGAATTTCATAAACTTTATCAACGTGGTAAATGTAAATGACTTGACGGTGGAGCACCAACAGCTTAAACACAAAGTGTTCTCTGATTTGATCAACAATCGAGTCGGATGATTTCAGTCCACCCCAACCGAACACGGGGTGTAATAAGTATGGACAGAATTTTGAATAAAATAAAGTGTAATGACGAACTGACTGACCAGAGCGTGTGGAGAGCGGACAGGCCGACATGTTCATTCACCCGATCATCCCCCGCCCGGAAACATCTACACACACATGAATAAAACATGTTTAACATTTAATCAATCATTTCGGGGGATCCAATGTGGATTAAGCCACTCCATCACCCCACCCCACCCACCTGTAATCCCCATCGTTTTCTCGACAGTTTTTGGAATGAGGATCTGCGGGTAATAGCTCTCCAGATGGGCCCGCTTGAGTCCTGTTCAAAACGATTAATTTCTCTTTAGTCTATAATTTCTCCTGCTCAAGTCCTCAAATCCTCAAGTCCTGACTGAACCGACCAATCGTGCACTCACTCACTCACTCACTCACTCACTCACTCACTCACTAACTCACTCACTCACTCACTCGTCCTGCCTTTCACAATGTCAATGAATTCTCCTCACCTCAACAGCCCACCCGAAAATAATCGAAGCTCCTCAATTTTCTCTTTGGAGTTTCCATAAATGTGGGAGCCATCCAAATAGCTGGACACCTGATTGATTTGCTCCCGCGGCCCTACACGCACATCAAATATCAAATATCAAATATCAAATACAATCAATTGTGGAAGAGTGAGTTAAGGATAATTTGGGGGTGAATGTGGACATACTCACCGAGGGTACAACCCGTTCGCGGAGCCGCAGCCGCCCGTACATATTCTTGACAGCCATGAGGAGATGGGGGGGATGATGGGGGGGATGATGGGGAGTAGTAGGGATCCCCTTGGTCGATCCGAATGGGGAAACATTCAGGGTGGAAATCCTGAAAGGCTATGTCGCAGCATTTGATGGCGGAGCCTTGGTAGCCGGACATTTGGGGCGTGTGAATTAAATCGTGGGAGATGAATTCCCCCCAGACGGCCGTCAATGCCATCAAATGAGCATGCGGTTTGTCCGAATCCCGATGAATCTGAATGGAAACGGTGCGGGCGCTCGGCAGAAACTCGCCGTTGTCGGCCATTCTGGGTGAGCTCACGCCTACAACGCACACGAGCACACAGAACAGACAGAAATGGAACAGACGACATTAACTCCATAAATAAACTAATGATTAACGAATGATTGAATCAATGGAATGAATACATTTGATGATGGATGATTCTCACCATCCGAATAATGGGGCATGAGGTAACGGAGATAGCGCATATTGGCTGAACCCCAATGTGGGTGCTGCACATTGTTGCAGTAGCCATTGCTAAGATAAGAATAGAAAATGAATTGTTATCGATTGTGATCGATGGATCGAAAATCACCCAAAGTTACAATTAGTCAGCAATTATGTCCATTCGTCCATGTATCTTATACATGTATCTGTAATGCTATTTATCAGTGAATATCGTATTAAGATATTTCTGCACTTCTATGTGCACAGAATTGCCGTGCAGATGTTTCCGTTGGTTGGACTTACTAAGCTCGATATTTTCTGGGTTGGCAGGGGAAATCCAGTTGGATGGGACATTCTTCACTCGATATCCATTGTCGAATATCCACATTGGGCAACGCATATGCAATTTGCTCCCGAGTCAACGCCAATCTGCCATTCATTCATTCATTCAATTCAATTCAATTCATTTCCACCAATCCCATGCATTCATAACAATTCAAATACAGATATGTACAAAAGAATCTAGAATTAGGCTTTACTTTTGAGAAAGGAAGCGCGTTGCTTCCTCCACGATCAACGATATCTTGGTCAAGTTTTGCGTAATTTGATTGGCTTTATGGGAAACTGCCATGAAATGGGCTGCCGAATCCGTCGCATGCTTCACGTCTATATACCAATCAAACATAGATTCGTTGGTTAATTATAAGTTGCGGAGAGGGAATTTGTGCATACCAATGAGAAATGAGAAGAAGAAGAAGAAGTGTGGACGGACGGACGGACGGACACACTTTTTGCGTCCATCGTCTGTCTCTTTACTATTTACCTGCATTGTAAATCTGTGGTTGAATAAAGTTCAGTCTTCGGTTAACAACGTCCACGCCGTTGAGGATGGCTTCATCGAGTACCGCCTCCGTCATATTTGGCAGTTCTTCCCGTCCCCCCGATTGTCTCTTCCATCGCTCTCCTCCATCGTCATGGTCATGGTCATGATCATGACCAATGACCAAAGTCACGATCACGATGCCGCAAAGACATGTGAGGAAAACCCCGCGGCTGCCACTGCCACCACTCCACCTGAATCCATTTATTCCAAAAAAATACTTAAATTTTCCATCAACTGACAAACAACATTGGTATTATTATATCTGTAAATCCATTGAATTCCACGAGGTGCATATGTAATTTGTTAATATGTATTTAATATTATGTGTATGTATGTATTCTGTATTCTGTATTCTGTATGAGCCACTCATTTCCACTTTCCCGTGTTTTCAAAACCTCCATCACCAATTTTAAAGTATTGAGTTCGCACAGTCAGGCACTCCCACTCATCTCTTTCTCTTCCTCTCACTTTTGCTATCTCCATTATATTTATTAGAGTCATTTACTCATACGAGAGTTGGAAACTATAAAGGTAAACATTGTGGAGGTTTTGACGGCAAACAATGGAATGGGAATTGGGAAGATGATTCGTGAAAGGATGGATCCAATCCATCCTCGCCAGGGAAAACGTCATAATCTGTTTTTAAATGATGAATAATGGATGGATGGATGAGAGTGCTTATTTGATCATTCCTGATTTCCTACGCTAACAATACAATCATCATCCTAATTGTTACTGTTAATATTCATTTGAGGGAGCGCAACAAATGAAAGTCGAATAATGAAGGAGTTCCGCCAAATGCACACACACACAAACAGACACAGACGACACAATGATGCACACGCTGATGATGATTAACGAAATAGTTAACGATAAAGTTATAAGGAAAGGATGAAGGGAAGAAACCTTCAGTCATCTTCAAAGGTCGTTGTTATACGGTTGGGGTGAAGTGGGGGTGGGGGTGGGGTGGGGGAATTATGAATCCACGAGTAGAAATCATTTGATCCATCGGTGCATCTCATCTTAAGTTGTCTATAATTTCACACGTCCGGCCATCTATTTCATATTTATATACTTACGATATGTATCCCACCAATTGGCAACAATTCCCCAACACAGTAAAATGAATATCCACCAGAAAATGGCACAAGGCTTTTGCTTTGTTGAACAGTTGCATAAGCGGATTGTTGGTATAAAAGTGAACATACTTATTTACTTATCATTAGTTATAAAAAAGAACTAGGCGGAAATTCAAAGTCGCTCATTTGCAGCTCCTAAAAGTTGCTGAAGATTTGCGTTGGATATATTTGAGGCTTTCTTTGCCGCGGAGAGTTCATTACCAAAAATAAACTGAGGTTCATGGACCAAACGCACTACGTTCAGATCAAAATCAGTGAATGTAAATATAAAGATTTGGAAATTGTGAGAAAAGAGTCAATCAAGTGGCAATAAGTACCTGCGCATGATGACGGACTTTAAATCATTTACTTCATGTGGGCAGATGCGACGAGTAGCTTCCGTCACAATACGGGAAACTTTTGATCCGTCACAACAATTTAATCGTGTAATTATTGTACAAAAAACACGAACTACTGACACTAGAAATCTTATAATTGAAGAGTTTGTTATCGTGAGTAGTCGTATTTATGTGGGGAGGGAGAAAAAGAGGGGCGGAGGACTCGTCTTTTGCAAATAATTTCAAATTGTATTTAAAAGCTTTTGAGGAGACACTTTAATGGAATTTCCCTCGCCACCGCAAAATGATGGAAGCAACAAAAATGGTTATTTTCTACGACAGCAGGACACAATTTTCCAGTTGAAATGGAACACAATTCAAAAATAGGGATCGTATGGAATTTAGAGGAAATAGCTGTGAGGAGGAGACAATTATGAAATTATCAGATGTGCACTAGATAACAATGAATGAGGCAGGCAGGGAAGCAGGCACCGTGGGAACAGCAAACGCGAATATGAAGACTGCAAGTGCAACGTGATTACTGATTACTGAAGGAGTGCAGCCGTGAGAAGTTGCGTGTATGACGATAGTCTCTTCATCTTCCCTTCCCTTCTCTTCTCCTTTTCTTCTCTTCTCTGCTCATTTTCTTCGTGCCCGTCCGCACCAACCATGAAAATTTTTGTTGGATGAAATTGAAAGGGGGGGAGAAGCAGAAGATGTGGATGATGCTGCGAGTCTGGATCCACAGTCTACAGAAATGAGTATTGCGAGGTGGGTGGTGGCTTGGTTGGTTGGTTGGTGGGTGGATGAATTGTCGACCCGGTTGCAAATGGTGAAGCAAGCCATAGACACATTTATCAGTCATTACAACTTGACGAACTAAGATTGTGGCAGTAGGTCGTGAAAGCAACAATTGAAAGTTCACATGCATTCCCACACAGACATCGCATCGGCGAAAACATAACAACCTGGGTTCAAATCAAATCCTAAACGTGAAACCTATTTGCATTCAAGTAAGAGAGACAGAGAGAGAGTGATGCGAGGTACAGGGACTAGGATAAACATTATTCACAGTGCATTATGTGTCTGATCGTCAGTTGTGTTTCAAGTCCACTCACGAAATGACATCTCTATCGTCTGCAGGTAAATCTCCCTCACCCCTTTCGCTTTCCATTCATTTCATTTCATGCCCATCGTTGGCATAGGTAATTACTAATTAGGTCCATCCATCCATCCATCCCTATGACAATTACAAATGCGACTACACAATAATCGTCGGCCCATCTCATCGACAACATTCAGATTCAGTCCCACATGCCGATTCCATTGAATCAAGATTGAGAATGATTGAAAAGTTTTCGAAACTGCTAATTCTGTTTGCGTTGGAATTGATAAACACATGGCTAAGGTTGTTTGTTGGTATTAAGTACTAAATACTGTTAATACCTCTACTACTTTACTACTTTACTGCATACTACGGGCAACAGTGCGATGCGATACAATACGATGCTGTGTAGCCAAAAGAGAATGCCACACACAAAGCAAAATGCACACCCATCAACTTTTTCCATTTCCTCAGCTCACAATCAGTCGTGCGAACATCTTATGATGATACTTCAGCATATTATTATGTGCATTACATGAAAACATACATTTGGGTTCTCACAATGAACATGGAAATGGAAATGAATATGCAAATTTAAACATGCACTCATTGTTCATTGTTGATATTCATCTTTTGTTGGGTCATTCATGTTCCCCACATTTTTTATTGTCCAATTAATATTTCTCCATGGGATTAACAACTAAATTTCGTTTTCATTAGACTCTCTCGCTCTCTCTCTCTCTCTTCCATAATTCTTGAACTTTCATTCGCGGCCGGTCGGCGAGACTAATGAGAAGATGAAGATACCAAGTCATTGCCAAGTTAAACCATGCTGGTTGGCGCCTTGAAATTTGCAATTGTGACGGAAAAATCAATACTTTGTTGAAAAGAGGGAGCGTTGGGATTTCCAGCACCTGAAGACCATCATCATAACTTTTGAATGAGTCACATTGTAAAGAAGTGGATCTGATCTGACGGACAATGAAAAAAGTGCATAATATCGTACATAATACTCGGCGCATCTTCAATTCTTCAACGACTTTTCAGCACTCACAAATTTAAAACTATTTAAATATATAAAACCCCAACTCCAAGAGCCGTCAATTAATGTGAAATGTTCATTCTGTATGCGATTAAAAATAGAAAAACAATCGTGGGATGTCTCATTTCTAAAATTAAACATTTCCATCATGAAGAATCGCCTGCACGATGAACAGAAAAGTTTAAATTAAACAACCACAACATTTCCACGTGGCTTCATTCATTCATTCATTCATTGAGTCGTCCGACGAAACGAAAGAGAAAGACACACGATTTCGCTCAAAGTCCATTCTCTGTCAGGCAGAAAAGAGATACAGAGAGAGAGAGAGAGAGAGCGAGAGAGAGGGAAACAAAGAGGAGCGATATGAAATGGGGATCGAATGAAACCAACGGATTATTATTAGCCCATGCTCTGTATATGGGCAAATATTCCCATTGTCTCTCTTCGGTATGTATAGGATACAGTTTCTCGCAGCAAAAACTCTTCCCATTGTCGTGTTGCTGAATACGACGACTCACCACCCGATACAAAAAAAACACGTACAATTTTTCTACATGTACAGGGTGCGGAATGATCACTGACAATGAGACTTTTCCCATCCCCCACAGCCCACAGTGGGATCCGAAATAGTTTTTTTTGTCAAATTACATTATTAAATGAGTGCAAGTACACTTTTAAAATACCAGCATATGCTTTACTACAAAGTAATTTATTTTTGTTTCTTACAAAAACTCCAAAATTTCTCGTTAAAATCTGAATTTCAGCGTCTGCGTCCTGCTAAACTGGCATGCCCAAATGGTATTCACATAGTTAAAGTACTTGATCCAAAGTACTTGTGAAAACAAATAATGGTTCAGAAAAATTCGCCCTGGAAATGCCAACCCTTTGTATGTGAACATGAACATCACCTGCGTCCTCCGACAGACGCTGTCCGTTGTAATTTAAAAAATAAAAAATCATGTGTATACATGTGCAAAGATTAAAGGTTCTCTAAAGATATTTAAGGGAACCCACCCTCGATTACCTTTATCGTTAATTCTCTACCCTGTAGTTGTAAGTAGTGATGTCGACATAATGTGCGCTTTTTAGCTAAGGTGAGTCGAGTAAGTATGTACCTATAGGCACACAAACAGGAATGAAATAAACGTCGGGCGGATGGAGATAGTTGTTTGCAGGTAGTTTAGTAGTTTCGTAGTTTAGGTACATAAGTAAGTACATACTTATCTTACTAGTAAGTACTTACATTTTCACATGTATCTGCAGATATGGAAAGATTTTCACTTGCCTAAGACATATACCACAACACAGCATTAAAACTTGCCTGGTAATGAATGACCTTGCATTTCTCTCAGCTCGTCTTTATTCCAGTCATCCTCTCCCTCCCCCTCCCTTCCCCCACTCAACTAACTCTAAAAAATGAAACACAATGGTAGGTTATTGAGGGTCAGAAAAATTTCACAAGGATTTCTTCAGAGTAAATTGGCCAAAATCCCCATGAGATTGGCTGCAAGGCCGGTTATCTAATCCAAATGCACACTCGATTACTCACGTATCGGATATGTAACATAATATGTATATCTACAAACAGACCGACCGACCAGGGGCTATAAGTATAAGACTCCAAAATGCAAGTAAACTAGTGGGGAAAGCACGTTTTCCCCCATCATCATGTATACAGTGTATAGTACTGTACAGTGTACATACACGATGAGTCCTCATCATTTTGAAATGGCTCAAATGGCAAATTAAATGCAACGAAAGAGGAGAAGGTTCTAATTGATTTCCGTTTTATTATTAGGTCATATACTGGGTGGTTACTGGTTACTGGTTACATCACTTGGTAATAAAAGTCAAGTAGCCGGTTTAGTACTGTGGAACTTGTTCTTGCATGCACTGCACAATCTCTCCTTCACACATCTGACACCTACCCGCCCCGCCCACCCGTCTGCCTGCTCACTCCTGACTCATGAATACTCAAGTCCACCGAGGACAGGATAATTTGGTTTTAAAATTTCCATTGGATGATTCCCTCCATTCTGAATTCGTGGACAACCGTGGAGGAACCAGCCCAAACAATAAAAATGAGTCAGATGTTTCTGCTCAAATGTACGAGCCCAACGAGAACCGAAAACATATTTAAATTCGCACCCGGAAAGAATGCTGACTCTTGCTGTCAAAAAGCAGCGAGTATTGTAAATAATGTTTTAAAAGATTTAAATATGTGGTTTAATACTAATTCCTTGGAAATCAATTTTGACAAGACAAAATATGATTTTTCACAAAGGACATGACTCTATTGATGTAAATATTGACTTTAAGTGTAATAATTTAGATATTGAACGTGTCTATACATTTAAGTACTTGGGTGTAATATTAGACCCCCATTTAAATTTTAAGACTCACTACCAGTATGTAAAACGACGTGTGAGCTCCAGCATTGGAGCTTTAAATAATTTAAAAACATTCTTAACATTTCGGATATTTTGTATATTCTTAAAAGCCTATGTAATCACTATAATAGACTATTGTCTTCCTATTTGGGGTGTACCGAATCTAGACTTTCAATGTCTACAAAACAAAATTAATAATGTTATTTTGAATTTTTCCGAGCCCCCAAAATGGGTAAAAAAGTTACGCAATAAACCCATTTGTCAAAATGACATTCTGGAAAAATTTAATCTCTTGTCTGTGTGTGAGCGAGTCAAATATTACTTAATTCTTAATACCTACAAAATACTTAAAACTAAATTTAGATTGTCCTTTGTAAGTACTCTCCACATAAAATTTAATGTCAACCTGTTTAGTTTTAAGCCGAAAGGAAATACACGCTCTTCAACAAAAGATCTCATAAATCCCTTCAAGAAAGTAACAACAACGTTTGAACGATCTTTCAAATTTCGGTCAATAAACATGTGGAACTCCTTACCTTCAAATTTACTGGAAATCAACTCAAGCCTGGATTCCTTTATCGAAATGTTATGTACATTCCTTCTAAGTTCTAGAAACTCTGTAAATCATGTAAAAATTAAGCCTAAAAAAACATGTCTCTGATTAATTGTTCCTTTTACGACTTGGATTTTTACTCATTGTTTAAAATATTTATCTGTCGCTAGACGTAGAATGTCCGAATCTTGAAAAGCAATGCATGTGTGTTGAATGATTTCTTGACAATAAAGCCTCGCCAAACCAAACCAAACAGATGATATATATAGTTTCACACAGTTTTCTTCGGTGAACAGTAGAATTTCATGAATTTTTCTGTTGTTTTATAGGCCCGACGGGTTGGCCACTTTTTGGGAATAGTTTTCAGATAGGGGTGATCCGTCACAAAACGTTTGTTGACTGGGGCGAGAAATATGGGAACATTTTGGGACTTTTCTTTGGATCACATCGGTGAATGTTTTGTTTTTCCTCTCATTTTATTTGACTATATATGTAAAATTTGAAAACTGCAGCGGGAAGGAACTTTTTTACATTACGTTTTTGCTCCTCTTTTGGCTTGTGTTTTTATAGTGTGGTCGTTTTGAATAATTACAAGGACATCAAAGAAGCCTACAGTCAATTGGCATTTTCCGGACGTCCCAATCTACCAAATTTTAAGCATCGAAATCGCGGGAAGAAAAATCGAGGTGAGTATATAAAATACGTATTTGAATATACCTTATGAATTTCCCACCTTTATTTGTTGAAAACGGACCTTTTGTTTATTGAACTAAAGGCTCTGTTATGATTGTGATTTAATTTATGGATCATATAGGTCTCATTTTTCATGAGGTAACTGATTTTTTCTGCATCAACCACACATTTTTTGAAGGGATTTGTACAATGAAAACTCCCCCGATATTTTAAATTGGGATTTAAAATATTTAAATTCAAATAAAAAAAAGGGACCCGGATGGATTAAAAAGACAAATAATAATCATCGGATAGGTCCAAAATCCTTTTCGAATGACTTTTGTATAACCAAAATGTTTGCTTTTGATGTGTGTTTAAGTATGATTTGTGGAGAGCGCTTCCAACATGATGATCCAACTCTGGTGGATCTCTGTCAAAAATTGTCCTCGTAAGAGTTTGGATCTCTTATACATATACGTTTTTTGATTTAAATGTATATGTTCCAAATGTTCCGGGTTATTATTATTGTTTCACATCACAGATTCCTTCAGAAGCCGACTTTGGTCGCAATATTGATTCAACTGTTCCCAGAGTTGTACTTTCTCCGGAAATGGTCTTCATACTTCCGAACGGATGGGAGCATGGAATTCACAGGCCAATCCTATGCTCTCATTGATAAAGTCATCCGGCAACATAAAGAGACTTTCCAGGACAATTCCCCACCGAGGGATTTCATTGACTTGTACATGCACGAGATGAGACAAGCCCAAGAGCCCACTTCCAGTTTTTATGGGGACGTCGGCAGTAAATAACAAATATTTATATCGTCTGTTAAGTTCACAAACGAACTATTTAAATTATTTTCCTTAATTTCGTTGACCTGCTGCAAAGGTCAAATGGCTCAAGATGGAGCGTTTGGTCGTGAGACATTATTGTCGGTCATGACCCCTGTAACCCCGAATTTTTTCACAATTTTACCCACAAAGACGGACGGAGTAGTCGCATTTCCCCAAATTAAAGAAAATCGTTATAGTTCATTTGTGAACTTAACAGACGATATAAATATTTGTTTTTTACAACCATCTTGAACAGAATTCTTGGCGGATTTTTTAAATCATATACACAATAAAACTATATATAATGCTCCTGTGTATTTATACAAATTGTTTTTGATAATCCATATTACAGGGGAAGGACTTTCCGTGGTTCTTCTGGATCTTTTCAGTGAAGGTAAATGAAGCCTACAGCCTATATAAAGACGGATCACAATCAAAATCAAAATCCTTTACCTATATATATATATATTCGTAGAAAAATTACAAAATTGTGGCGCCAAAATGTATAGGTGTAGAGTCGACGAGCACGACTTTAAATTGGTTTTGCCTCCTCTTGGCACTCCATCCCACAGTCCAAGATAAATTGCACAGGAAAATTGTGGAGGCGGTCGGGAATTCTCAACAAGTCTCCCTTGCTCATCGTCAAAGGTCCTTTTTTTTTTGAACGTATACAAAAATATTTAAAAGAAACCGCCACTGATGATGTCACATTTCAATAATAAGCTGTATGTATATGTGTCTTGGACTTTAATAGCTTACCTTACTTGGAAGCGACGATTATGGAGGTTTGATTCTTTAAAAAAAAGAACATACCGTATACACTGTCATAGAACCCCGGGGGGTTGTATCGGAAAATCTTATAGAACCCCGAGTGGGGAACATGAGAATTATGTATGTATATGACAATGTATTTGACATGGGCGCAGGATTTAGTCTCTGCACACATGGGGTTCTATTAAAGTGTATACGGTATGTATTTATTTAATATGTATGTGCAATATTCTAATTTCTTATATATCGTCTATTAAGGTCGAAAACGAGCGATAATCATTTGGCCCCAGACGCAGAATATGCGTATGCGCATAAGGCATATTCTGCGTCTGGGGCCAAATGATTATCGATTATCGTTCGTTTTCGACCTTAATATAGACGATATATAATTGGTTGGGGGGATTTGGGAATGTGGATGTAGGCAATGAGGGTTTCGTCAATGGTGCCGCTTGGGGTTGTTCATAGCACGACGGAGGATACGGAATTCCAAGGATATCTCATCCCCAAGGATACTCAAGTCATCTCCAATATTTACAGTGCAAGCTACGATAAAACGTACGGAATATCCCGAATATCTATAGGAAAATCTATAGACATAATACTTATGCGGATGTTAATTTATTGAATTGGATTGAGCATTCCAAAATTATTGTATGTTTATATATTTTAGAGCGTGGGGGGACCCGGAAAATTTCCGCCCGGAACGATTTTTGACAGTGGATGAAAAGACACTGATTCGTCATGATGCCTGGATTCCCTTTTCCATAGGTCTCCTCCCCCATTTCTCTCCATATACATTTTACATTTTACATTGTACATGATTTATTTGTAGTATATTTTGAGTCCGGGCCTTGGAGTTTGAGATGATTTTTGAAGTGATTTTTGATGGGATATTTTTTCGATCACAGGGAAACGCATGTGTTTGGGGGAGACTTTGGCACGGGACACGCTCACTCTCTTTGTTGGGAATCTATTCCAACGATTTCAATGGAATACAATTCCAGGAGAAGGAAAACCGAGTTTGGAATCGGATTCAATGGTCCTTCGAGTCCCCAGAGCTCATCAGTTGATCTTGACGGATCGATTCTCTTTTTGAAATCCTCCGACAGACATACATATATACATATCGTCTGTTAAGTTAACAAACGAACTATAATTAATTTCCTTAATTTCGTTGACCTGCTGCCAAAGGTCAAAGGGCTGGAGATGGAGCTGTGGGTCCTGAGACAATATTTTCGGCCATGACCTTTTCTGTCACCCTGAATTTTTGCAGAATTTTACCCAAAAAGACAAACGCAGTCGTCGCATTTCCGCAAATTAAAGAAAATCGTAATAGTTCGTTTGTGAACTTCACAGACGATATGTATATAATCACAGAAATTCGTACATACAAATAACGGCAGTTGGATTACAATTACATATTAGATTTTAATTGTGCAGTACAAAATAATCAAAGTTAACAATGGAAATACATTTCTCGCGGCAAAAACAAAAGTATTTTATTTTATTTCGCACAATTGTCCGTGACGAGCTCAAAAGACTCATTTTCGTCCAGTGACTCCAGTTGAATTCCCAAATTTAAGCTGCACGTGACGTCAGTGGACTTTGAATCTCCGTCAGGAGAAGCGGAAACATTCTGCTCAGCAGTCCTTTTCAAGTAATACTCACTAAGCCAGGGAAACTTGAGGGTTTTCTTGAAGACAGTCCAAGTCCCTTTGAAAATCCCAGAGAAAGTATCCCGAAAATTTCGACTCATGCAGAGGTACACGAAAAATCCGATTGCACTGCTCATGTACTCGTTCAAATTGAAAAATGAATGAGCGGGTTCGAAGCATTGAATCGAGAAATCTATAGAGTCCACCAGATTTTGAACCACACCGAAAATCCCGAATGGGGCCTCCGTCAAAAGGAAAAGAATGAGAACGATCACGAGCATCTTATTCGTCTTTTGCGACCTCTCCGAAGAATCATCCACCAAAATCCTCGTGGACGTGGTGTTCAACTGTCTCAACTCTCGGCGGGTTTTATTTCCCTTCCAAATAGCCCGGATCAATGCAATTGTGAGGATTGTCAGGGCGAAACACGGAAGGATTTTTATCAACAGCCTAAAAGAAACAACAGTCAAAATTTCAAACATAAATATATAATGAGAAATCCTCAAAACCTTGATTTTAATTTTTTGATTTTGATTTTGATCAATCAGTTTTTGAACATGACATTATTTCCTTACCCATGAACCCAAAATTTGAACTTTTGCCCCCAAATGCTCTGCCGGACTTCATAATAATGAACGGAGGCAATTGTTGAATTCAAATTGAATTTTTCCGAGTCATTCTTCTGTTCAACAAAATTTGCGAGGTCAAAAATTTGTTCATCGAGATGCAGGAAAGGCATGAGAAGTGTGCCGAGGGCCAATGCTATACAAATGGCCCATGAGGCCGCTTTCCTTGTACACAAATGTCGACTTTTCAATGGAAAGGAAACACCGAGGAACCGCCAGATGGCCAAGGCCAGCGTCAAAAAAATGGACCACGTGTGAAAAACCTACACCACACACAGGAAAATCAATCCAGAAATGAGGGATTTTTTCTTATCGTTAGGATTTGTAATATGTAAAGGAAGTATAAACTTAGAAATTTGTAATTGTGATGGCCTTACTTCAAAACAGATTTCGTTGATGAGCCCTTCGATCATGATCCGATAAGGCTCTCGCTCCTCCCCACTGTTTTCCCTATAGAAAAACAAGCTCCGCTCCAGGAACTTTCGGCAGACGGCAAGGAAATCCACGATGGAAAGAGCTGTTAGGATTTGATTCGTCGGGGATGATCGCATATTCTTGCGGGTGAAGACAATCACATTGAACGCATTGGTGAGGCATCCGATGGCGGGGATGATGAGCCGAGCGTAATTATCAATAGAATTATATGGAGCCCAGAAATCCCTCCAACCCTCCCCACAATAAACCACGTGACCTTCCCTTCCTCCCTTCTCATTTCCTTCCCCAGTTACTAGGAAACTCACATGAGAAATATTTTCCCATCCCACATGTTTCCACATGCTCAAAGGCTCAAAGGCTCAAACTCAAAACAAACACAAAGGAATTATTCGCCAAATTGCGTTGCGTTGTCCCATGATGTTTTAGAGTTTTTATGTATATACTAAAAAAACTCAAATTCCCTTGCTTTTTTGGTCCGACTAGGAAATTGAAGAGAGAGTTCGGAGAAAATGTATTCGCTTACAATGCTTAATTATGCTTAATTGCGATAATTGTGTTGGTGCTCATGCTTTGAATTTGAATAGCTATATAACGAGCTTTCAATTAACACGCTCACAAGTCGAGTTTTACAATAAACAAACCTTGAGTATATACAGTTCCCAACTCCCGCGGCAATTAATTTGAATTTTGAGTTTTGAACTCCCGCAGTCCGCAGTGCAAAAATGTTTGTAAATATAGATACTTTGAATCTTTTTTCGCAATAATTCCAATAATTACTGAGCAACCGTTTTGGAGTATTAGATGACGATGGGGAATTAATGGGATTTTTTATTGCTAAAGTTGATTATTTGGTTTTGTACACAAGTTGGTTTTGGAAAATGTATAGTGAAGATTCAAATTAACGGGCGCATTGACTGCATCGGAGTTTTTCACAGTCTTGGCTGGTATTACAGTATGGAAGTCGTGGGTCTTGATAGACGGAGCCCTGTATATGTTTTATATTGAAGATTAAAGGCTTTATTAAGGTTTGAAGGGACGGTTTAATTATGCATATCGTCTGTTAAGTTCAAAAAAGGACGATAATCATTTGGCCCCAGAGGGTGAATACACATTGTGTGCATACGCATATGATGCGTCGGGGGCCAAACGATTATCCACCTTTTTTTAACTTAACAGACGATATATCTTATATATATAGACATGTGATGATTTAAGTATTTTGAACCTGGTAGCATCTGCAAGTGGGCAACTCCCATTCACGTTTTACCCTCCGTTCCTTCTCATCATCTTCTCCCCTCGAGAAATTAGCCGGCAATTCACTGATGCCTTTAGTCTGAAGGTACGATGGAAATTTCAATTTCAATTGCCCAGGTAAAATCACGTGATCCTCGTCAGCCAATGGGAAGGCCTCAATTTGAATCACGGGAATGGCATGGAGCACAGCACAAAGAACGAGAAGTATTGAGAGAAAAACAGAGGAGGAATTCCCTTGTAATAGTCGTCGACGACTTATGGCGAAGGAGGAAAAGAAAGAGGAGATGATTTTGACAATTTGGTCTGTAGCGAATGACATGACGAGGATTTAATGTTCTTCTGTGTGTGTGTGTGTTTGTGTGGCGATGAGACAATGAGGAAACACACAAGTTGAAACTATATATATAAGATACTTTTGTGAAATCGTGCTGGGAGTTGTGCATGGGAAGGAGAATTCTAATTGTATCTTACTTAACTGTAATTGTAATTGCGTTTTATAATGAGGAGGATAAGCAAAGCTAATTACTAATTGCTGCCCTTCACATTAAATTAAATTAAAGTACATATGCATGAGCAATTAAGATTCGTGATGTGAATGCGCATTATAATTCAAGTTACTTCACATTTGAATTTGAAATGCGCAACTTGAACTTGTTGCTATTAGACAGTCAAGGAAATTATAGTTCTATAATAGTGTGTGATTTGCAATGCAAATATTTACTATGTAATCGTAAGTTGTATATTCCGCACTTATCTTTACATTGTATATATAGGTACATGTACACGGTGGAATTTCTGCATAATTATATATAATTCATGACTCGCGCCACAGTCAACATACAGTCTGTACAAAAATCAGTTCATTGTCATTTCCACATGGATGATGTAAATACCATACAAATTTTGAATTTCAAAAGTCCCGCCTGTAATCTGTAATCACACACATGTTTTAATTTAATTTCTGTTGCGCAGGGTTTTATATTTTCCACATAATCAAAACGCACAATAGGCATTCCACAAACAAACAAACTTTTCCCCACATGCGTATTGCACTGTGTATATATATATGACCTTTGACCTGAGTCCTTTGGCCCTTTTGCACTTTGACACCAATGCGGCTCTTTAATATTTCAGTTCACGCTCCGTGCCCACAATTTATGTAAAACTATATAAGCCTTCAGTTAATGAGATTCTGTGCTATTATATAGTTTTCTTTCCGTTCAAAATGGATAAAAGGGAGTCAAATCCTGGGAAATTGCCTCATTTCCTGGGGGGAAAAGAGACGATTGGAAAAAAACAAAGCCCATTTCATTGCCCATTGGTACATACAAAATAAAAAATAAAAATAGACTGATTTTGAATGAAATGGGGAATTGAAGCATAATATTTTGAAATGGTCTGTGTCCCCCGTATATAGATTTTACTCCAAGTATTTTCGCACTCGAGTCCAAGTGATCTCCTCAACTTCCGGTTGGTCAATAGAAAATGGGCCCAGTCCATCATGGAGTCGGAGGAGCTTCGAAATCGGGGACCGCCCATCAAATTCTGTCCTTGCCCCAGTTCCAGTTCCAGACCCAATTCCAATTCTAATTCCAATTCCAGTACAATCGATCTCTCGGTCGAAACGACATCAAGCAACAGCGACGACGACGATGATCACGATCACGACGATCCAGATTTATTTTCGTGTCTAGGTCAAGGAAAGTCCCTCCGAGACTTGAACGAGACACTTCTCAAAACCCCTTCGGCCCCCCTTACATTTTTCTGTACGAATTTCCATTTCTTTTCCTTCATCCCCAACTGTTCAAGTTTCATTGAATTCCTCCGTATTTTCGGCTCTCAAATCCGTCGACTTCATTTCGACATGGTCATTTCCTGTCCTCATGAATTCGTTCAAGTCCTCTCCTCCGAATGCCCCAATCTCCAGGAATTGTCCGTGTGGAGCATGAGCAGTCCGACTCATTCCGAACAAAATCCCGAAAGTCCAAAGATAAAGATAAAGATGGTCCTTCCGCATCTCGCTACACTCACAATATGTAAAAAATGCCCGGACTACACAGAAGCAATCCCGATCATCACCAAACTCTTGGAATCCTCCCCGAATTTGAATCGTGTCCTCAATTTCCACTTGAAACTCCTCAATGTGTTCACGAGCACCCGGAAAATCCATACGATTCGAACTTTCTACATCCTCGCCGATGGTTTTGAAGACGTGGAAGATGACTATTCCTATTTGTTTGATGATGACGGATATCTCGAGTCCTTAAAGGAATTTGCGCGATCTTCTCCAACACTGGAAAAATTCTCAATTTCCTCCATCCCTTTTTCGGATCCTCATAATTCCGTTCATAGCGGATTTGAGCGTCATTTAAAATCCATTTTGGAGTCCAGTTCCAAGACGCTCAAAACCCTCGCCATTTACCCCAACAACATGGATTTTAGTGCTCAGATCTCGCGGTTGGAGTCACTGGACACGGTGGAATTGATGGAATTTACTTATTGGCTGCCGGATCAAAGTGAGAGCGAACGGCTTCCTTTTTTGAACTTGAACTTGAATGGATCAGGATTTGGTGGATTTGGTTCTGGAACGTTAAAGAAGGTCGTGCTGGATTTGAGCTACGAACACGCGGGGAATTTTTCCTCCATCACAACAGCGCAAATTCGAGCCATCGCCAGTTTCCCGCCGAGTGTCATCCAATTGGATGTGATTGGTGGGAGTCGGAGCGGGAAGGATTTTCAAATTGTTTTGGATGCACTCGCGCCCATTTTTCAACAACAACAATCCAAATCCACATCCACATTGGAATCCAAATCTGATCCGAAAACAACAACATGGGTGCAGCATTTGCATATTAATTTCTCGCTGGATGGTGCGGATTTGAGTCAAATCTTTGGAAGTGTCTTTAGGAACTGGAGGGATTTGACGTCCCTTCAAGTCTCTTTCACACCAATCAAGTTCAAGCTATACAACCGATGGATTTATCCACCACTTTACACGGCGAGATCCAATGACGATGACGATGATAATGGCATGAATGGTGGGGAATCCGAATCCGAGTCTGCATTGTCCTTGGACTCGGCAATTACGGGGATTCCTGAGGGGAGTTTTCTCGAGGGTTTGAGATCCTGTCGGACTCAGACGAATTTACTGGGGCGACTTGAGTCGCGAGGGAAATTCAAATGCCTTCGGCGGCAGGATTGGATCAGCAAGATGACAAGTAAGTTGGTTAATTAACCCCAAACAAAAGCATTACGATTTTCACAGGAAACCCCCTGGTAAAAAACGGGCGATACTAAAACCCAATCAAAACCCATCAAAAGCCATCAAGCCATGAAACCCATCAAACCATCAAAAGCAATCAAACCGTCAAAACCCATCAAAAGCCATGATGGGTTTTGATTTGATGGGTTTTGATTTGATTGGGTTTTGATTTGATGGGTTTTGATGGGTTTTGATTTTATGGGTTTTGATGGGTTTTTATTTGATGGGTTTTGATGAGTTTTGATTGGGTTTTGATGGGTTTTGATTTGATGGGTTTTGATTGGGTTTTGATGGATTTTGATTTGATGGGTTTTGATGGGTTTTGATTTGATGGGTTTTGATCGGGTTTTGATTTGATGGGTTTTGATTGGGTTTTGATTTGATGGGTTTTGATTGGGTTTTATAGTATCACCCTAACAAACTGTATTTTAAATATACAGATTTGCGGTTTCTCCGAATCCACTTGGGTGGTCCAACTGAATCCAGAGCGGTTAAATTCTCTCATTTATCAATTCAACAAGGATTTCAACTCCTCCCTAAACTTCACACTATTATTAATTGTCCATGCTCGGAATTCGCGGGTAAGTTCAAAAAATTTAGTCACAGTTTCAGAGGCAAAGTTGAAATTTCTCAATTTCTATGGTTGTGTGGTGGATTAATTTTTTTTATGTGATGCATGTGATTGTGCACAGGGAAAATGCGGGCGGTTTTGTGCAAGAAATTCGTGGAAAATGCGTCAGTTTGTATCACACAAGAAAACGTGTTATAGTTTTGTTTTTGTTATACAAGAAAAAAAATGAAACAAATTGTGTGGACTCCACAAGAAATGGAATTGAAAATAATGTTCAACTTTATATGTACAAAATTTTCTGTGTTATATATTATATATGTCCGAAGTCAAATCTCCAAAGAGTGCTATAGTAAGAAAAAAAATCCAAGTGTGGAAAGTGTGATGAAGGATTCTTTGTACATGTGATCAATCAAGATCAAGATTTATTCAATTAAAAGTTTTAATTAGATGTATAATATTTAAACTTCCCTGTACAAAATGTACAACATGAGAATTTGTATATAGTCATCATAAATCTGTGTTTCCAGTTCAATTTCAATAGTAAAAATAAAACGTGATGATTTTTTGATGAAACAATTAATTAATTATTGCTAATTTTGGTGGCATTATTGCGGATGTTGGTTGTATATAAACTTATTAATTGTGTGGTCTGGAAGAAGAGGAATAATTATATGGTGAAATTCATGAGGATTTCACTTTGCACACAGATTTTTAACCACACATCAAATTGTATAAGTATATATATATCCGGTTAAATTCAGCGCTTGTTCATTTTCCACACAGGTGTGCTCTATATGTCGTCAAAAAGAACATTTGTGTGTATATTTACGTTAATTGCATTGGACTTGAAATTTCAAGGACTTGAAATTGAAATTACATTCAGCCGCACACACAAAAGTTCATCTTCTTCATTCTTTAGCGAACTTAACCGGATTCATCTGCGCATACACACGAGCCAATTTCTACACAGATACAGGATGCACTAAAATAATGAAACAGGACACAATCAAAGCTATTTCAATGCAATCAGGTCGATGAAAATGGAAAAAAGTTTGTCTCGTTGTGGTTTGAACAGGATCTGATGTGTCTGTGTGTGAGTGAGAACTTTCAAAGTTGTTCCATTAACAATGGCTCGCTCAATGACTTTGTTCACATTAATTAATTGTATACACTCCACATATTTTGAATATTTTGGCACGATTATAAATGGCTTCGGCAGGATTACTCCAATTCATTTCCATTTTCACCAGCTCCGGCGAGGCCACAGATTCAGATTCAGGTAATCCTCAGATTTTCATTCTCCCTGTCTCAATAATAATAATAAAAACAGCAAATACTAAATATTAAATTGACCCTATATACAATTTGTTGACGTAAGGTGAATTGTTTGTATTCATTTTGCATTTCCTCCCCTTTAGAAACAGCAACTTTATATCTTATATAATTACAAAATGACCATGAAATCACTGGTAATTTGCCTCACGGCATCATTACTTGTCAGTTCGGTCTGGACGGAAGTCATTGAGACGAGACAAGCAGCTGGGACACGTCGAACAACTACCGGCACCCCAACGAACCCTTTCATTCCTACAACAACCACCGTCCGTCCAGGCACCACGACCAATTTCCCTTTCACTTCCACATCCGGTCGTCCAACAACCATCACTGATTATCCAAATCCCTTTACTTCAACTTCCGGTCCATCAACCACTGATTCTCGAGCAACCTATCCAAATCCCTTTACTTCAACTTCCGGTCCATCAACCACTGATTCTCAAGCAACCTATCCAAATCCCTTCACCTCCACATCCGGTCCATTTTACGAGTCC
Source organism: Gisinianus flammeolus (assembly GCA_034699125.1). NCBI lineage: Eukaryota > Metazoa > Arthropoda > Collembola > Symphypleona > Katiannidae > Gisinianus > Gisinianus flammeolus. Next base: position 3,676 of record JAIUND010001643.1, on the reverse strand, counting down.
ACTTCTGGTCCATATTACGGGTCAACTTTCAACCCTCCAAGTTACAGTGAAGGGTCAACTTCGAATTATGAGGACTACAGTTCCAGCTCGAATCCATCATATTCGACTTCTTATCCCGAATATTCATCATCTGGAGCACCCACAACGACGGGTAATATATAAATTCTAAAAAAACTTTTTGTCTCTGCCCGTTGACGATTTCATATCATATATTTTATTAAGAAATTGAACCTTTGTATAAAACGTAACGGATTATTTTGGATTTTTGGATTTGGTTTTAATTTTAAATTCTTTTTTTTTTATTAGCGCCATTCTCGCCGAGCCCGGTGGAAGGAAATTTCAGTTGTCAAGGCGTCCCTTGCGGTCGATATGCAGACCGACGAAATTGTAGCGCGTACTTTGTATGTGGTCAGGATAAATCCATCGTGGAACGAAAGTTCTGTGAACATGGCCTTCGTTTCAATGCGAACATTAGCGAGTGTGACGTGGCGAGCAATGTGATTTGTCCAGGTAGGAAAGAAGGCGGAGCTTCATCAGGTTGCATATCGTTTGTTAAGTTCACAAAGGAACTATAACGATTTTCCTTCATTTGCGGAAATGCGACGACTGCGCCCGTCTTTGTGGGTAAAATTCTGAAAAAATGCAGGGTGACAGAAAAGGTCATGTGGCTGACAATAATGCCTCCGGACCCAAAGCTCCATCTCCAGGCGTTTGACCTTTGGAGCAGGTCAACGAAATTAAGGAAAATAATTATAGTTCCTTTGTGAACTTAACGGACGATATGAATTATGAATATCAAGTTTAAAGCGTTGCTTGAGTATTACCAGCACTTAAAAAAGTTTTTGATGTGTATTTTTGTAAGCGAGCCGAATGGAATTTAATTAGAATTAATTAGAATTGAGCAGTTTCCCGTTTCAGTGTGTGCATTTGTTTTGAGTTTTGGGGTTACTTTGATTGTTTAGTTGAAAGTATTTTGTGGATTTTTTGTTCTTTTGTTTGTGGTTTGGACTATTATTAGACTTTACATGTGAGGGAAAGGAATGCGGGCATTATGCAGATGAGAGGAATTGTACTGGCTACTACATTTGTGGGGAGAACAAAGCCTTTGTAGACTATGGAAATTGTCCAGCTGGGCTCAGTTTCAATGGGGATACTCACGAGTGTGACGTCTCCACTTTCGTCACTTGCGCAGGCGCTCCTCCATCCTTTTCAACTACTACCATTTCTTCGGCAGGTTAGTCCTCTCACATATACCGCACATTTCAAATTATTCAAAATTTTCTGCGGTGAACATGAACAAAATGTCCACACCATTTTATATTTGTTCATGAAATTCAACATTCAAAATTCATTCCTTTTCTCGTCCTTGGTCAGAATGAGTTCAAAAATTGAGCTTGAAATTGTTTAGGTGTAAATTGACGACATATGACTTTGTTTTTTTTTTTGATTATGTAAAATGTGAATAAAAACGGGTTTCATTGCAATTTATTTTGTACATTTTTCATGGCGCGGGAACCTTTGCATTTGAATTCCAATTTTCATCCGTTTGTGTTCCTTTCTGCACATGATTTTTCTCCCGTAGGGTTTTCTGGCTAGAATTGTTAGAAGTTTTCATTGGTGTACATCATTTGTTCATAGAGCTGTTGACACAACCGCAAAATTTCAAGGAATTTTTCTTTTCCTTTAGCTATATTGGACTTCCACAGTTGGCTTTTCTGCTATAGATTCGCATGCATAAATGAAACAATTCAAATTCAACCATAACAGACAAATGTTGTTTTTGTTTCCACAGACTCCACAGCTAATTCCAGCACTAACGAAGTCTGGGATTTGAATTCCCTGGTGGATGCCACAATTTTCCCGCCAAACCTTGAACAACGCGTGAGCTCAATGGAAGAGTTGAAAGCGCTATTAAATGACTCGACCGTCATGGACCAAATCTACCAAAATTATCGGGTATTTGATCAATTTTTGATGCTATAATCCTGTGCAGAAAGTTCCCGAAAACTCTATCCGCATAATAAAAAAAATAATACGACTTTCCCGTATATAATTAATTCTATTCAGGCTCAATTCCCGGAGTCATCCAGACAACCCGGGAATGCTCAAGAACGAAAACATCTCCAAGAGTCCCTACGAGACAACATTGTGGACATTACCCAGCATAATCTGGACGAGAAAAAAGGGATTTGGACCTGGACCAAAGGCGTCAACAAATATTCGGATTTGGTATTACATTAATGCATATTAAAAATAATTAAACACAGTTCCAAAAATCCCGCCGTCTATATATCGTATTTTCACTAACCTCACAAATTGAGTTCAAAAATTGACTTGTTCAACAAAAACATTTCATCTTTATTTTTCTCTCTCGCTCTGTGGTTTTTTCATGTCTGTATAGACTTCAAAGGAATTTTCCGAGCGCTACACAAACGCCGGCCCCGCACCAAATGTGTCAGAAAGTGTCCCAACAGAACTCCCAATCCCGCACGCTCCATCATCAAAGGACTGGCGCATCGGGGGTTTCGTGAGTCCAATCCGGGATCAAGGAACTTGTGGGAGTTGCTATGCATTTTCCTCATTGGCCGTCGCAGAATCCGTGTATGCGATCCAACATAATGGAATCCTCCTGGATTTGAGTGAGCAGGAAATCGTGGATTGCAGTGGATGGACTGGGAACAAAGGATGTGGGGGTGGGAATGCCTTTAATTCCTTCCGCTACATGGAGATGGGGATTTCGGCTGAAGGGGACTACCCTTATCGTGGTATTCAAGGGCCTTGTGCTCTCCCTCCGACTTCCTCAACTGGTGGAGTCACAATCACATCCAAACCAACTGCAGTCATCTCCTTCAAATGGGTTCAGCCTTCCGGGGATGAAGACGTCATGGCCGCGAATATCGCTGAATATGGGCCCGTGTCCGTCCTTGTGAACACTCAGAACTGGCAGAGCTATCGGAGTGGCCAGTTCAATAATGCGAATGTCAATGGGGATGGGGTTTTCCTCCAGGGTTGTCAACCCACGTTGGATGGCGTGACGAATCATTTAGTCGCTGTCGTGGGATACACTCCGGATCATTTCTTGATCAAAAACAGCTGGGGGCGGGATTGGGGCTTGGATGGCTTCATGAAACTCAAGAGAGGGTCGAATTTGTGCGGGATTGCCAATTATGTGGCGGCCATCACGAGTCTCCGCGATTAACACGCCTTGAATTAATTATTAATTCAAGGATATTCGGATTGGAATTTCATTAAATTGTGTTGCACACATCATTCGATTGTATTCCAGAGCTGACAATGATTTGTTAATACAGGGAATTATAAATTAGTAAATTATAGAATGCGAGTAAAAAGTATTGACCAAAAAACTTTTAACACCTGTGTATTTTGTTCTTTTGCGTGGAACGGGAAAAAATGGGGGACTCAAAAACAGAGTGGTTCATTTATATTTGTACAATTTTATTTTAATTTGGGATTCACCCCATAGAGAATTTAACAAATAATAAATTAACTGGGAGCGGAAGCAGGAGCGGGGATTCCGGATTTGAATTTGAATTTGAATTGGAGTCATCAACTTCCGGGTCGGCTGTTGTAGTGGGCGAATGATGATTTTGAAGGTGGAGTTTGAGGGACGGTCGTTGCGTGTATTCTTTGCCACAGCCCGGGAAAGGACATTTGA
>JAIUND010001642.1:0-32161 GCA_034699125.1 Gisinianus flammeolus | reverse complement strand
CCAAAGCTCCATCTCTAATACTTTGACCTCCAGAGCAGGTCAAACCCGGTCAAACGAAATTAAGGAAAATGATTATCCTCCTTTTTTGAACTTAACAGACGATATATAAAAACAGATTCATTATTCGTCAGAACAGAAAACGTATCGGAGCAAGGAGATGACACCTCGGAGAAGTCGAAGGAACTCCAGCCCCAAAAACATACTGTAAGGGAGGATTCGGGCAAAGAACAAAGCAAATCCCACACCGCCCGCGTACATAACAATCGCGGATTGAAGGAGGGAATTTTCAAATCCAGACGCCCGCTCTCGATCCCTCTTCCCCTCTTGATCCTTCACCACCTTCCTCCACAATTTGGGGTCCCCAGAGAAATCCTTGAGGATGTTCGGGTACGAGCTTTTACTCGAAATGAGGAAAATGATGTCCCGCCAATATTGGTAAATCCCCGCGGAGGCGAGGTGCTGGAATGAATGAAGGAGGACTCGGAGATTCGGGGTAGTGAAGGCGATCCATTCGGTGGAAATGTGAATGTCATTGGCCAGAGACCGAACGAAGCCTCTATACTGATTGGCTTGCATCCTCACCAGGAGCTGATGCTCTGATTGGACGAGGACTGCATGCCCAGGGCCATCCTTCAAACAAGGCCCTTCATCACACCAATTGTCCACAATCAGCTGGATCGGTCGAGGACGACTTTCATTCATATTCTGATTGGAGATGCTCAAAATGGTTTCCAGGTTCTTCTTGAATAATTCTCGGACCCCTCGATTCCCATGCAGGAGGAAATAAATGAATTTGAATTTCTCGCGCGTCAAGTCCCCCAATGTTTTGGTGGTGCTTTGGACGGTGGGTGCGATTTCATTGCTTTGGAGTTGCGCGAGATAGAAAAGAGAGAGAATGAGCGCCACGAGCATCCAACAACTATGGAGCAAACGGAGCGGTTGTGGTCGTCGTTCTTGTGGTGTTGCTGCTGCTGTTGCATATTGCTCGATGGATTGAGAAAAAACGGCCCCCAAAATAGTCATAATTGACCCTGCCAAGTCCCGCCCCAACGCGAGGAAATGAATGAGGAAAATGGAGAGGAGGAGAGCAAAAATGGCGAGCCAACAGTCGAGTGAGAACGGACTCCAAATGGAGCTTAGGAACAATTTGGATTGAACATTCGTGTCCGGTCCGGTTTGATAAAATACGACCCAATTGATCGATCCGGTTCGTTCGAGAACTTGATAAAACCGGGAGAGATTCGGATTCCCGCAATGAATACACTCTGTTCGGATCCCACACATTTTCCGGCTCCCATAGAGAAACCCGCGCAGGTCGTGATCATGCCGAGAGAGAATCATGGAGATGTTCAAATGACCCGTGAGCTCGCGATTTAATATCCATTTCCCCACTAAAATGTCTTGTAATTTGAGGATGACGCGAGCGGGAAAGGATTTCTTTTGAATGAGGTACTTTTTGTACCAGGGCGCAATCCGCTGACCTTGCAGACCAGCTGAGATGATGAGTTCACCCAAATGAAGTTTCCAGGCTCGTCTCGTCTTTTCCATCTCCATTTCAAGTTTCCATACCCATTTAGCAGCTAATGTTGACTCATATTTTGGCGGGAGGAATTCAAATTTGAATGGGATCAATTTAACGAGGATTTTTGAGCGGGAGATGGAGAAATGAAGGAGCCACATCGCACTCACTTCCAGTCCCACACTGTCAAAATCCATGAAGATTTGGAGCATTTTCTCTGGAGCTGAGCACATCTCGGTCGTCGGATCCACGGCGTTCAATAATGGGATGTTTTTGGCGGGATTTTGGGAACTTGGACTTGGATTTGGATTTTGATGACGGTGCTCGATGGTGATGAGAAAGTCTTGGAGGGCATTTACTTTCATTGCCTTGTCCAGGTAAATGGCCAAATGGTCAAAGAGTTGAATGGACAAGTTATTGGACTCGGAGCGCGATTCATTTCCCTCTTTTTTTTGGAGAACGATGTGGATTTTGGTGTTGTCGCCATGTTTGAGTGGGAGCGGCGCGCTGGGGGCTTTGAACTTTGCGTCGTCGTCGAAAATCCACCGGGATTTTCGGGCCAATGTGATGGGCAATCCGATCAGAGCATCCCCATCCACACCAACTCTTACTTGACTCATTTTTTGAGGGAATTTTAGCGCCGAATGCCAAGTGAGATTGAGATTGAGATTGAGATGTTCCGGCTCAACAATGTAAATAAATACATTGGATTTGGATTGTGCAAATATGGCAGCCATCTCGTGGAAATTCAAGTTCCGTCTTGGTTTTGATTTTGGTTTTGATTCTCGTTCCATCTTCAACAGGGAATCTTCCGATCGGATCCAGTGACAGCAAAAAACGAGGATTAAAAGGATGATTGGACTCAAATTTCTTTCCCTTTGAGGATTTTCCATGTATATCCAAACACACACTGTGCACAATTATTAACAACCTTTTAGTGGATAAACTCACCACATGAACTGGATGATTCTTCAATTAACTCCTTTTACTTTGCGTAATATAAGAAACACAGCAAGGAACTCCATTGCATGTATAGCTTATTTGGTAAACCTCACAATTAATTGAATTAAAGGTTCAATATATAGTTGGGACTTTTAATCAGATGGAATGGAAATGTATATAGGTTGCACGAAAGTCGTGACAAAAAAGCCAAAACGTATATATATAAAACGTATATATATATATATATATATATATATAAATGGTACATTTTACCCACACGGCTCCATTATATATAACAACTAAACCAAGGGTGCGTATAAAGCCGGCTTAAACTCCTTTTGGCCAGTCGGCTGGCTAAAACGGTTTAAACCGGCAGAAATGGCCTAATTGGCTGAAATGGACGATGATTTTAAAACAATCAAATTTTTTATTCTTTGATTGAGAGTTCAGTTTTTGGGTCGAGTGTCTGAGAAATGTACACCAAAACTGGTGGGAAAATCCCGACTCGGAATAGCTTTTCCTTTTTATTTGTTTGAAAACAATTTTGGAATTTATTTAAAGTTACATATAAAACATGTTTTAATTTATAAATAAAAGAATATTTTAAAATTATTTACCAAACAAAATTCAATTTCCGAATTCATTTTTGATTTTTCATGCTGAAAAACAGGTATTTTTTGTTTCAGCCATTGCAGCCAATATCGGCTTCATTTCAGCCGGTTTAAACCGGTTTAAACCACCCATTTCAGCCGGCCCTCGCACCCTGAACTATAAACAAATTGTTTATGACATGATGCGTGATGGAAAATGATGGCAATATATGGTGCTTTTTGAATGTGCTTTCCTCACAATTTTGGTAATATAGTTTTTGTTCAAGTTACATAAACGGTTTCATGTCTTCATCTTCATTATATGTGTATTAATGAAATTGGTGCATGTTCAACGACTTGATTGTGGAAAAATTGCATGTATACACAGAGGATATTCAGCTTCGTTTGGCATCTAATTTTCGTTTATTATATTACCCCCAAGAAAATGAATCACACACACACACAGGTCTTTTCTTTTCTTTTGTCCTTCCATATATAATCTAAATGAACTCAATGTGCGTGATGGTGGTGTGGAATTCATTGTAATATATGAAATTCTTTGAGCTCGCCGCAATTTAATTATATATATATATTACGATACTATGACGAAATCAAGACAGTTGCGAGACTTTCTGTGGGATTTTTGTCGAATGTTCAAAAAAGTTGAACAACGAGAAAAAGTGAGCAAGGTTAACTTCATTTGACTTTGTGCTTTTTTGTATATATACTGTCGTGTTTTATTTGCAAAATCCTGCTTGTGTATATAAATGAAGTTGTGGATAAGAAAACCCACCAGAGACGTATTTTCACTTTTTTGCATATTAATATGCAGAAAGACATGGGCTATTTTATATATACAACAAGTTAGAAATTTGTAAAAAAATTGCAAATATTTGTAATTAATTAAGTTTTAATTAAAGTGATTTTCTGAAAAGTGAGCGGCCAAAGTGGAAAACAACGTTGCTCAAATTACCGCTAGAGGACTCACTCAAAATTGTATAATGAAAGCACAGAGTTCAAGGAAATCTTTGAAATTTAATGAAACCGTTTTATTCAAACGTGCGAGTCGCTGTTAAATTGTGCTCGACATTCAAACTCAAATATCTCGATTTCTAGAAACCAGTCTCCGGTGGGTTTTCTTATCCATAACTTCATATTACTAATAAGAGTTGTGTGTGTGTGTGAGGACAATTTCCATGGGAAAACCAGTTTTCTTTGGGATCGTGTCAATTCACCTTAATTTATATAACGTTGCCGTTTTCCGCCTGCCGTCTTCTTGTTATTTGTATATACGATTATACAAGTGTTTTATTTATTTTATTTGTAAATCATTTGCATCCTAGAAGTTTAGTCACATCCTCAATCCCACAGCAAACTTTTTCTATATATATATATACTGCTCGTCTGAATATATTAGTCTCGTGAGACGTTACCAGAAAAATATTTTTAATAAGTCGGTACGTGCAATTATTATAATGCAAGAATTTATTCGTCGTTTAAATTAAAAACTTTAATTCACGTGCAAATTTTGTGGAATTGTGACATAGATTTGTGTGATTTGCAATTTACCTTAACGCTTTTTTGTCGACAAAAAAAATGGGGATTTTGAGTTGGAAACGGAGCAATGTGAGATTGGTGGGAGTTTCCACATTGGTTTTCTTGTCATTGACATTGTCATTCCTCGTGACGATTTCTTCCCAGTCGTCGCATGCAGTCTCTTCAAGTCAAATCCTATCAAGAATTGAGAGATTAGCATCAGCGGATAGCGATGAGGATTCCGAGTCAAGTGAAGAGAGTATCGAGATTTTGGTGGACTCCATCGAGGATCCAAATGCTTCCGGATGCCCATCAAATAAACCCTGTAATTTAGGACCCATCAACTCTAATAAAAAATGCCCGGAAAACGCCTGGAGGAAGAAAAATGGACGATGCCTTTGTCCAAAGGGAAAACGTTGCCCATCATCTTCAAGCTAATATTCCTTATTATTCGTTAAAACTTATACAATTACATTCCATTGATGCAGAATATGTCACGACTCAAAAGGCAATAAAATTAAATAAAATTAAAATACCTCAATTCCAATTTCAATTCCGCAGGTTTACTTTTTATTGAATGTACATTATTTCTGCGTCGTATCGTGTGTACAAATACATACTACAAATTAATGTAATTACCTAATTTAATTCATGGCGCAAACACCATCTTTTTAGTAAGTATGAATAAATAATATTTATTAAGTATTATTATTAAATTCATAATTCATTCAAAATGCTTATTATTATTATTATTATTATTATGTATTATTATTAATATTATTATATATAATTATATTATATGACAAAATGTTAAACCTGGATTATTTCTACCCTGTGGCAATCAAATCAAATGAAACTCGAATCCATATCCATTGAAATGTCCTGAGTGGATCCACAGTTCAATAATGAGAGAGAATTTACAGGTCCTAAATTAACTCGTCGTCACAGTGCTCAAAGGGATTTTCGCGGCTGATTCAAAATCCTCCATGACCTTGACCTTGACCTTGACTTCCTCCAGGAAATCCGTAAAGGTCACAGCCTTCACCCGACTCATAATCTCCATAATCTCCGCCTTCACTTTCTCTCTCGCACTTTTCTCTCTTCCTTCCATCAGACGGCCATCGTCCTTTTTGTCGTTGTTTTGGTCTTCCTCGAAGACCTCGGCATCCGCTTCGGATTCGTCATTGACTTCCATGGCTTTGTCTTCGTTGTTGTCATTGTCCTGACTCCCATTGGACTTAGCAGTCGTGAGGACTTTCAAGAGGGTGGAAGTGGACTCGCCAAATTTCCTTCTCCCCATCACATTCCAACAAAGATGTTTCAAGTCCCGAATTGAGAATCCACCGGAAATGACCTTGGCTATCTCCTGAGCAATCCTCTCCAAATCCTGGATCCGAATGGTCGAATCCTCTTGGTAACTCTGGAGGAATCGGGTTAAAAAGGATTGCCGTACCTCCTGCTCGGGTAGTTGGACAGGGATGAGGATTTCAAAGCGACTCAGAATGGCTTTCCTCAACTCCTCTGGACGATTCGTCGCTCCAAGAATGAGAATCCCCGGATCTCGACCGGAAATCAAACCATCCCATTCAATCCGTAGGATTTTGACGAGCGAGGCCATCAATCGATCTTCCTCCACGGTTCGAGAACAGAGACTGTCAATCTCGTCAATGAAAATCACAGTTGGCGCCTTTTTTCGGGCAAGTGTGAACATTGCCTTCACCAACTCACTCTCTCCATAATATTTGTCCAGGAGCTTGGACAGATCCACATTTACAAACCTGAACACACAGCACAGCGGGAAAAGTCAAATGCAAAATAAATAATAATAATAATAAATAATAATAATAACATTATTAACAAAAAAACAAACAAAAGAATATGTGTGTGTGGTCCATTTTTTTTCTTATGTGTGTATATTATTATTTTCTTACGAGGCGCCGGATTCATTTACAAGAGCTTTGGCTTGCCAATTCTTTCTGACTTGTGTTTACCGTGGCCGCAGCATGAATTCCGATTTTTATAAAATCTGGTGACATTATAGATTAAAACACGCTGAAGACAATGGCATTCTTCAAATTTCATAATAATCTAATTTCAAAATTTTATGAATTTTTGAAATGAGCTGAAATGAGCTTCAATATGCCGCATATTTTCAGCCCCCAATACAATACAATGTAAACGCGCGTTTGTATTCTCCCGTTTGCGACATGGAGCGGCAATAATCGTGCATTGTGTTTGGTATCAATATGTGCGTAATTAATTGCCCTATTGATTCATGTGTGTCTGATTGCATGATTACTGCCGCTCCTTGTAGTAATGAACGATTGAAAATAGCAAAAAACTAGACTGTTACGGGAATCTTACGCTCGCACTGTTGACCGTACAATTCGCAGCATGTAGTCATTTGCTGATTTCGGCAACGCAGCAATCACCAGCGATTATGTTTATCCTAAAATTTTGTCTGCGGCCACTCTTAGTACAAACAAAAAAGAATTGCCCTAATTTATTACCTATACATTAGGTATAAATACTGAGACCAAATAGAATTCGGAATCACATATTTTTGTATGTGGGAGACAGCATTGGGAGAAGCGTCCAATTTAAAATTTATTTTGCCATTTAACAGCTAAATAAATAATGGAATTATACCGTTAAAGTCTGAGTATAAGAATTTTTTTAAATGCGGCAGAAAGCATTGGTATAACTTGAATGTGCGTAATGTATAGGCAATAAATTATTAATCTCTTTATATCCTTCGATATTCAATAAGTATTGACAAAAACACTGCTACAATATGCATAGGATAATGATTGAGCTAAAGTGGGAGAAAGCATGCCTCGTCACAGTGGACTTTATTTGAATGAGAGAAAGCATTGGGAGACAGCATTGGGAGACAGCATTGAGAGAAAGCATAGGGAGACAGCATTGCCTATAAGGACGGAGACAGCATTGTACTAGATGTGGCAACGCTGTTCTGCACGGGGCGGAGATTCGAGAGACAGCATAGGGAGACAGCATAGGAGACATCATTGGGTTAACGCTGCTGCACTTCAACCGAAATTTTTATTTGTCCCCTTCCCCTTTTTGTATTTGTATTTCAAGTGAAAGTGGGAAAAAATCAACTTAAACCTCATTTTCAAATTTCAAATACCCTTACTTTCTCCACTCTTTTCTTCTATACTTTCTCTCTCTCTCTTTCATTTTTACTCCCCTTGGTCTAGTATGCGTATGAGAATGCGGATAAAAGTACATTCTATAATTTGCTACCAAGAGCTTTATTCTACAATATCCAGGTTTGAATAAATTAAAGAGATGAGATTTTCTCCATCTTTTTTTTTGTACGTTTTTTTATTTTAAACTCTGTGTGTTTTTCCCTAGTTTTTTTTGCATAACTCAAAAAACAAAAAGTTCTTTGTACCTTTTTTCCTTCTCCCGTTTAACTCTTATTTTATTCAGAAAGAGACTCACTGACTTTAAACCCTTTCATATCTATGTGACTACTGAAAAAAACACTACTACTTATTTTTCCTAATGCAGTTTTCCCTCCCTTTTACATGAGCATAAGCGTATTTGAATTTGAGCAATTCTTCCTCTTTATTCATCTTCCTTTGCTTTAGTTTTTGACAATGAGTTTGAGAGCATTGAGAGTCATGCTCATAGAGAAAGACAAAGCAAAGGACAAGGAAAAGGAGTAAGAGAAAGATAAAGCAGCTACAGCAAGTACAAGATAGAACCATGAATAAATAAAACGCTTTTTAGATACTTTCTTATTCACACTGCGATTGCTTCATCGCCCGAGTTTTTTTTCTCTCTCTCTCTCTGTCTGTTCTCTTCGCGAAGAACCATCTTGTCAAGTCATAATATATTTTCAACAGAAACACAGATAGAACATTTTTTTTAAGCCGCTTGTGTGTTTTCTTGTATGGTGTACAGGGGATATTATGACATTGCAGAGGAATAGAAAGTGGAGGAGAGTACAGAATGGGGAACAAGAACAAAAACTAGAGAATGAGAATGAATTTCCACTGTTTGAGCTTCTCATGCTCCGATTTCCACGTAGCTCATTTTCGGAATTCACACTCTCTCGCGCTCTCGCTCTCCGTTTCTCTCGCCTACCTACGAGTTACGACAGTCACATAAGAATCAAGTGACAGTACGATAAATCATTTTTATACCGTGAATTTATTAACTCGTCTCCCTCCCTCTCTCTCTCCGTGTATATTTTTCGAGTCAAGCTTGGATTACTTGTAAAACTCTCTCTTTTGCTCTCTCTCTCTCTTTTCTCACCCTTTTCCAGTGTCTCATGTCCATGAGTTGTGCTACTGCAGGAAAACATGAAGCCCCTTCCTCTTGTTAATTAGTAATAATGACGTTGAGTAATTCTGACTGTATCTACAGAATGAATTTCCAACTAGATAAATCATCAAAACATAAGGAAAATTATCAAGTTACCCACATCTACACGATATGAACAACAGCATGAGGAGTTGAAGTTAATTGGATGTTCTATTAACGAAAAATAAAAAAAGAGAAAGCAAAATCGAAAGCGGAAGCACACGTTTTGTTTTTTTGGTGCAGCATATGGGAATGTCCATGGTAATTTCCAGAGTAGAGTTTGGATCAGGCTCTCTGGATTTGGAATTCGAATTGGACTTGTAGACATTAAGCTCATTAGTAAAAACAGAAATAAAAGGTCTCCGGGTTTACAAAAAATCAAAGAGTGAAAGGAAAAATGTATTTGGATGTTTGTCGGCAGGCAGTTGTATCGTATGTATACGATAAAGAGTTATATGGAATATGGAATTAAGAGTACAAAACCTCGGTCAGACTTTCACTCTCTCTCTCTATCTCCCACTATTTGTTCCTTTGTACCTTTTATGCTTTCACCTTGACGACTATATACACACACGCATATACACACCCTCGTATAATGTACACACTGGATGCTTTAATATATTTATAAATAAAATATGTAAAGGTTCCCTCGCCCGTGTGTTGATGTTGAGAGAAAGTCTTTCGAATTCCTCCTACTTTGTATTTTCACTTGCGCCTTCCTTATTTCATTTCTCTCTGTGTATTCGTGTCTCTGTCTATACACGAGTGTGTATAGATGTGTGTGTGTATGTGTCTGTGTATGTAGGTGAGGGAGCAGAGTGAGAGTGGTGCTGGAAAGATTTTATGGACACAGATGCAGACAGGGTTAAGATACAAATGTGTGTGTATGTGTATGTGTGGCTTTTGTTACTTCACCTGTTTTTCTACTTTCATACAGAGCTCAAGCTCGAGTCTTGAAAAATTTATTCCATTTTCCTCTCTCTCTCTCTCTCTTGTTCACTTGAAGGTTCAAGTCCAAAGGCTTGCCTCAAAACTCTCTTCAATCCTCAATCTCTCTCTCTCTCTCTTTCTCCAATGTTGTTCAGATAGGAAAGAAAGAGCGCGAGAGAGTCATTGAATTGCGAATAGCGTTGTAAACCGCTTGAAAAGTTGAAAGTCTGCCACCGGCAATTATATTTCCGTTGTTGGTGCTTTTTCTCCATCCTAACTTTCACAACATATTTTCCCAGTTCCCCAGCCTTTCAAGCGAAACAAGCATCATCTCTATGGATGTGTGCAAGTACACACGCCGTGGAGCCCATACTCATCATTATTATAATAGGAATTGAGAAACAAGAAGGAAGGGGGAACTCTCTTTCTCTCTCTCGCTCCCTCTCTCTCTCTCTCTCTCTGTCTCTTGTTGGCACTGTTAAATCAACCACGATTGTTATTGTTGTAGCATAACGACAGTACATTATTATGTAGTCCTCACAAGTTCATTCCCTCCTCTCTCTAGGAATCATACAATCACCTCTTTTTGAAGTTTGAAGAATGAAACCTTTTTTAACATCATTTTAACCTTTTAGCTTTTACCTTGTCGTCCTTGTCCTTTGTTAAACAATTAATAATCTGGAGAGAGAGAGAGAGAGAGAGAGAGAGAGAGAGAGAGAGAGAGAGAGAGAAAAAACCTTCGTTTTCCCCAGTTGTAAATAGTTGGACGATGTACTTGACAGACTACTAAATATTTCAGTATTTAATTGTCTGCAACCAAAATACCTATCTGCAGCATACATTACTGTAATGGATCTCTCTCCCTCTCTCTTTATATAATGAAAATATGGAACAATTTTCACTTTCCGTAATATCTAATAATTGTGTCGAGTGGTGTAACGTGTTCATGTTCATGTTCATTCTCACTCTTTGGGCCCAGTTTACAGTTTATTTGTACATAGCTATTTTTTGTATGCATATTAAAGTAGGAGAACAGAAGTTTGTGAACTTTTCAATAAAATTACGGACTCCGGACGGACTGTGTGTTGTGTGTGTGTGTTTTTTTCCGTTTTGTGTGAGCATTGACTAAAGGGAAACTTTATTGTTTTCACCTTTTCAAAAGATTGTCCTGTTCCTCTGCGCTTTCTCTATATGTTCATGCATTTATAATACTCCAATTTCCTCTCAACTTTCCCTTTTTATACTAAACAATTTTTTTTTGGAGGGAAACATTAAGGAAATTGAATTTATAATCAGATATTCAAGAGTTTTAAAAAAAACAAAAAATTGAAAAGTTTTAACTCTGTAACTTGGTTTTGTGTAAATTTTAGGAGCAGGAAGACGGCAAACTGTCTAAAGATTTGTTCTAGTTTTTTTTTTGTACTGTTTTAGGACCAAAAAAGAATGTTTGTAAAGTGAAGGGGGAAAGTGAGGTCATTTTTATGGAGATACTGATAGAAAAATATGATGGGACTGGTGTGAATACTAAAACTGCATGCAGAGTAATATTGATTACACTCTCTGACACATAGGAAATATCTGTACACAAGGCGAAGCAAAAAATAAAGGATATCAAGTTGATTCTTTGTATTATTTTGTATTGCATCATTCTGAACTCCTCTGAATTTTCACCAAACTATTCCTCGTCTTATCTCTCTCTCTTTCTCTCTGTCAGTTCTATGGGCTCATTTTTTATGTCTTTTCACCTGCATTTCTTTCTAAATCCCAAATATTGCAAGTAACTTATTTTTTTCTTCTTTGCAAGATCTAAACGTGTGTGTGTACTGTGTATATGTATGTGGATGTGTGGTGGACTTTCTTTTGAGAAAGAAAAAGAGAAGAAAAAAAGAGGGGAAGGAGGAAATAGGTTATAAATTTCTTTACCACTCTCCCGAATGCAGAATGCAAAATGAAAGTAAAGAGAGGAAAGAGAGAGGAGAAAATGGTTCACATAAATGTTCCTTTGCCATCGTAAAGGTTGCTTTGTAAATATTTTACGACCTCATTATTCTACATTATTGACATAATATTCACTAGGATGTGCACATATACAGAGAGAAGAAGAAGAGGAGAGAGAGAAGCGACTGCAGTTCCTCCACTGTCATCCGCAATATCAAATGTCCATATTTTGCTTTAGGAAATGACGAGCTCTCCTCTTCTTTACGTAGTTTTTTCCCCCTCTGAATAGTATTTGGACACATTCGTGAGTAATTATACAATACAATACATTGAAATGGGAGACGGAGACAACATGTCAGGATGTGCATTCAGGATTCAGATTGGTTGTGTAATGTGATGAGAAAGAGATTTGTCTTGTTGGTTGGTTGGTTCAGTTGGTTGGGTCAGGGAAGAGAGAGAAAAGTGAAACTCTGGTGTCTGTTGTTGTTGTTATTGTATACATTTTTTTACACATAGGGAGAAAGTGAGAGAAAGCCATGCATTTTGGAGAAAGTCTGGATTTTCTCTATAGATTATATAGGGAATGTGCGTTGTGTATGTGTGTGTGTGTGTGTGTGCTTAGTGTTTGTGTTATTTTCAAGTGGAGTGAAAGAGTCTTGATGTTCATGTTCTACACGTACTACTTGAGTATTTCCTTGAAGAGTGTAGTGAAGAGAGAGAGAGAGAGAGAGAGAGAGAAAGGGGTAAAATATAGAGATGGGTGCAGTAAGTTGGATGAGACATAAAACATTGGACTATGTAGTCGATTCCAGAGACATATGCACTATTTATTGGCCTGTCAATATTTTGACACTGATACACCGGTTCCTTCTTCCTTCTTCCCTCTACTCAACCTCGTTGTAGACTCCTCTTCTCCCGGTTCAGTTTCCCTTTTGGCCTTTACTTATTCTTGACACGGGAACGGGAACGTTGGAAAGCAGGCAGGCAGGCTGGCAGGAGTAGCAGTAGCAGTAGAAGAGTATAGCAGACGAATTGCGAACAGAACGAGGAAAGAGATGGAAGAGAGATAGATACGAATAAAGGGGAGAAAAGTTTCTATTGAAATGAATAACAATTGTGTTAAAATGCTGATGCTGACAATACCATGTTGAGTTTTCTCGCGCCTGCAAATGTACATATCTGTGTATAGTTTATACATGGTTTATATACATATTTGATCGGTCTTGATAGTGGTTTAAAAATTCATGAGGAATGTATATGAACACGTCTACGAATCAGACGGTACAATGTTTCTTCTTTTGCTCTACACTATGTACATCTGTACTCTCCAGACATTCTTTCACAGATAGACAAATAAATACCACATTTCTCTTGCTCATCTTGTAACTAAAACATTATGTATTGTAGGTATATATCATAACGTGTATATAATTCAGCTATTCTGTGTGTGTGTGTGTGTGTGTGTGTGTGTGTCTGTCATTCTGTTACCGTATGTATTCGCATGTAATTAAATGGGGCTAAAATTCCAAAATGGTCCCAGGCCAAAACTAATTGGGGTGATAGGTAGAGGGTAAAGGGGCCGCCTCCAAACCCTTTCAGGAGTCGGTTGGGAAAGGGTGAGGACGTGTCCAAAACTTGCCGCAGAATATTTAAAGACCGGCCATGCTTGGATTAAAACTTGGCCATGCCTCGATTAAAATCCGGGAGGAGCCAAGGCGAGTGCGTAGCGCGAGCTGGTAGCAAAATACTGACCATGCCTCGATTAAAGACCGGCCATGCCTGGATTAAAACTTGGCGCCAAGCCTCAATTAAAAACCAGGAAGAGGCCAAGGCGAGCGCGTAGCGCGAGTGTATAACAAAATACCGGCCATGCCTCGATTAAAACTTGACCATGCCTCGAATAAAATCCGGGAGGGGCCAAGGCGAGCACGTAGCGCGAGCGGATAGCAAAATGAAAGTTGTGTAGAAAGCTAGCCGTAAAATAGCTTCTTAATATAATAAATATGATAACGCCGCAGTAGCGGCGGGCACTAGTATATATATATTTGTGCATAAATTATGTTTTGTTTTGTTTACATTTACAGACGTTCTGTTTGGTGTCCAAGAAATATGGGAAACACTACATTTATCGATTCTCCGCTTCCAAATCCCTATTTATTTTTGGCCCACTGAACCCGATACGGAAGTGTGCAGCGAGGATCATGTCCAATCAATTATTTGATTTGTTCATCATACTTGTGATTATGTGTAATTGCGTCACTCTGGCCATGGCTACAAACTGGGAAATTGGGAATAGTGCCAAGATGTACAAAAATGAAGAGCTGGAAAATGTACTGGAAATTATGGAGTAAGTTTCTCTCTTTTTTTTTCTTCTACTTGCAATCCATTCATTCACTCATTCATCTTTATCTCCTGTCTGTTTGTATTTATACTAATGTGTATAATTAATGTAATGATGAGGATTTAATCTCCGAGTAATTCCTGTATGCATTTTTTTCTAATTGAATGTTTTTCCACACCGAGGGATCCTTCCTCATAGTTTTTAGTTGTAGGCCCTCTCAGTCTGTCTAAAGTCTAAATAATTAAGTACAATCTACTTGAGCTCTCTCCTCTTATAAATTCCAATTTGTATCTGTATAATCACATTTTTGCTTTTTGCTTTTTCCCCAAAGTCAAAATGAGGTCATGCCATGAAAAATTCATGGAGAATCTCATCTTGCCGGAAATCGTATTATCCATGTAATTTCCTTATTAGAACGAAGAGGGAAATGAGAGAGAGAGAGGAGGGAGAGAGAGAGAGCCAACATGTAAAACATGATTATTGAAAATTCAAAAGAGGACGAAGGATCCAAACATTTCAATGCTCTTTCTCTCTCTCTCTGTTTTTCTCTCTCTCATCTCAACTAATTAAATATTGTTGAAACAAATAAATGAAACATGGACTGACTCAATTAGTTTAGGAACGGTGGAATGTTGACGGTTGCAAAAGGCTTTTCATGATTCATAATCAAATGTATGCATTTCCAAATGAAGTTTCCTCCGACGTACGATGATGATTTGCTTTATTGCGTATTCAGTAGTTTAATGACGTTTTCCCTTCTTTGAAATGAATTTATATTCTGTACATTTGCTCAATTTGAGATTCCCAGATTCAGATTTTGGAGATTCAGAATTCCAGAGAATCTGTATGCCGCTGGCACTAAATAAATTATAAACAAGATGATGATGATGATAATAATAATAATTGTGATGATTCGTCTGTCTGTTTTTCTCTAGATATATTTACTTGGCAATCTACTCATCGGAAATGATTATTAAGATAATTGCTAAAGGTTTTATCATAAATAAATTCTCATACTTGAGAAACATGTGGAATTTCCTTGATTTCCTTGTCGTTCTCTCCGCTTTTGCTACGATTATCATTGCTGAAACCAGCTCTGGTCACAAAAGTCAAGAGTTGGATTTGGACTTTCTCCGTACTTTCCGTGTTCTTCGTGCAATCAAGACAATTTCCATATTGCCAGGTACAAATATACAAATGTACAAATATCCTTTCTGTTTTATTTTGATGATTTGAAAATATTTGAATATAAAAAATGATTGAAATATTTTTGATATGTTGTTTTTTTTCTCTATTATTTGTTTAGGGTTGAGAATGATGATCAACGCCTTGTTAAGTTCAATACAGCAATTGTTGGAAGTTATGCTCCTCACCTTCTTTTGCCTCATGATTTTTGCATTGTTAGCCCTTGAACTGTTTAAAGGACGACTTCGACAAAAGTGTGTATTGATAAAGAACGGGAGTGCTCACATTATAATGATTGAAGATGGTTCTCGGGATGAGAATGAATTTGGTCCAATTAATCCAACTGACCCCGATGCAAACAAACTGTGGATTGAGTAAGTAACGTCTAATTTCTTACAATTTATAATCCCAAATACAATTAGTAATTGTCAATTACAATTCCACATCCATAATCAATAAATACTCAACAATGGCCAGGAATCCCAACAAAAATAGTGATACAAATGATTGATTTTTTTTTGACATTTTCAACAAGATTCTATAATTCCCATAATTACCTTTCCTAATCAAAACAAAAGGAAAACTTGGGGTGATGTATTGTTTTTTCTTTTTCTATCGGTAGAGGAGAAAACTTGTTTTTGTTTTCGAGTTTTTTTTATCGTTATTCCAAGAATTTTGGAGGGGTATTATATGACTCGTTGTGTATCGTATCATAATTGAAAAGAATAATGTGCGCTCCTTCGAGGAGAGATATTGATGAATGAGGGGAAATGAAAACGAAATTTTGTATGCATAGAAATTGAGCTCACAATTTCTGTTGGAAGTTCTAATAGAGTAAAGCTAAGGTACAAACCCTACAGCTATGAAACGAAACGCACCAATGGAAGTCTCAAATTCATACCTGTACTCTCTCCACACTTTCACTTTCTTCACCTTCTCCTCATCCTACCACCAAATCTATCAAATTGTATATATATAGTTTCCCCACATTTTGTAATCAATAAAAACTCTGTGACATTGCAAAAACAAAAAAACTCTTGACTTGAAATTACTTTATGGAAGTAATTTTGTCAAATGGAGAAAATTGTGGACATTCAAAAATGTGTGTGTCAAATGTTTCTTGTGTAGATGGGTTAAAGATGATCGAAACTGGTTGATGCGAAAGGATGGTTATCCCAAGGAAGAGTTCGTGCCTTGTGGAAATGATACTGGCCGGAAATGTTCCACTGGATTCGTTTGCTTGGGGAATATGGGCGACAATTTTGACGACGGGTGGACTAGTAATAATAATAATAATATAATAACAATAGATAATAATTTAACAATCCACTTAAAATTAAGTTTTCTCAACAATATTCCTTTAAAATGTATATATGTTTTTCGTTTGCAGGCTTTGATAATTTTTTTAGCTCAATGCTCAGTACCTTCCAACTAATTACTTTGGACTTTTGGGAAAGACTTTACGACTTGGTGAGATGATTATGATTATGATTATGATGATGATGATTATGATGATTAAATATTAATCCAATTATTTGGAGGATTATGAGTATTTAACTGGTGTTTGTGCTCACAATTGAGTTTTCATTACATCAAAACTGTGTTGTATAAAAGTCAAATTTAATGAGTTTATCTTCAAACTAGTTTTTGTCTTTTATTTACATAATAAACTATACCCATTCTATTTCTGTATAATAATACAGATATTTTATTTAGATATGTGTGTGCAAAGTTCGTCTCTCGTACTTGTACTCATAACTCGCACGTATTTTATATACAAAAAAGAAGAAGTGAAAGTTCAAAACACACTTTGGCTTTGAACTTTTGTTCAAAGTGTGTGTGTCTTTGATATGATTTGATTTGATCTTGGTCTTTGATGTTCTCTTTTTTTTCTTCTCTCACTCATAGGTTCTTTCGACGACTACACCGCTCAGTGTTGTGTTTTTCTTGATAGTTATATTCCTCGGCTCTTTCTATCTTCTCAATCTCATGTTAGCTGTAGTAGCAATGAGCTACGAAGAAGAAGTTCACTCTGTCACGGAGGTATATCAAATTTCAATACAAATGGATACAAAAAGCAATAAAAATCCACACCACCACACACATTTTCATTGTTCTTACACCTTTTATCTTATATCTTACTATACATGATTTTCACTGTGTGTGTAAAGTGTTTGTGTTTGTCTTTTTTCTGTTTGTGTGTGTGTGTGTGAATGTGTGAGTGAGGCATAATTTTGAAAAAATTCAAACGGGAGTTAAGTGAAAGTCAATATAATATTTCATTTTTCATTATGATTACTATGCAATGATGGAGTATATTTTGAAAATGGGGGAGAAAGAGATGGATCTCTCTCTCTCCAGAAAATAATGATTGTCAAATGCAAATAAGTGATGATGTTGTTGGGTGAAGGAAGGAAGAAGGAAGAAGAAAAGGGGCAATGCTTTGGGGTTTTTATCTATCGTATAATTGATAATTTTTTCGTGTAGGGAAAGTGGAAAGAAAAATACCGGGGGAAAGTGATAGGATTTATCTCAAGAGAGATTCCCTGACCCAACCGGCTTTTCTCTCTCTCTCTCTCTCTTCTCTATTGCTCACTCCCTTTCGTATTTGCACTCTCTCGGCTCATCTTAACTCTCTTAACTTTTTTTACTCTTGACTTGTGGGGGGCTCTCAGTCTCGCTTGGCTGGGTAATGAAAGATACTGTGTGCATAATTCATAAGTTATAGGACTCTCGTCTCCTTAATCGCTCTAGTAAACACTGAAATAAAGATATATGAAGAATAAGACGTAATCGATTGCTGACGCATTTAACTTGCCCCAAGGCTACTCTCCGTTCCGTTCCGTATCATTCTTTTCCACTCTCTCTCTCTCTCTTTTTATTCTTACCTTTACATTTACCTTGTGCTACTGCTACTACCACTACCTTCCTCAAAAGAAAAACGACTCCTATGCATTTCCCTCGACGGTGAATCAACTATCAACTCTCTCTCTCTCTCCTTCTCTCTCTCTCTCTCTGCCTCTCTCAGTGAAAACGTGGAAAGGAAATAAAACTCTGGAGAGATTGTAAATACACACACGCACACATACACAGTTTTTTTCACCACCAAACTCCTATTAGATATTCTACTTTCTTTCCTACCATGAACTCGACCGCCAATCTTTCCTTTTCGGGGGGGACTCACGGATTACATCCCCCCCCCGACTATGATACGATACGATACAAAATCAATCTGTGGGGATACCCAGAGAGAATGCAGGAATTTCAACAGGGAAAATATCTGTATATATCTCACCCAATGTTTTCTCTTTCTTATAACTCTGACTTTCTCTTTCCCTCTCTCTTTCACGATCAGTTGAATAGTCAGACTCACAGGCAGGGAAATTTCACGCTTTGTTACAGCTTGTAACTTTCAATACTAAATTACTAAAGTCAACATGCGTGGCCTTAATTTCCTTAACTAATCGTAATAACTATGGCGAGAAGAAAAAAACTTGTAGAATCTATTCGAACTTTGTGAATTCTAAATGGGAATCATTAACTAGAAATTTCATAATCTCTGGGTACACTCATAAATGGAACACCACCGCCACACAACACACGTGTAGGAAGTGTTTATGTGTGTGTGTGTGTGTGTGTGTGTGTGTGTGTGTGTGTGTGTGTGTGTGTGTGTGTGTGTGTGTGTGTGTGCGGCCGCTCCTGTGGCTTGTCATGTTGCGTTTTAGTTTTTAGTCTAGAATCAGAATGAATGAGCATGTGGAAATTGCACTGTGGAAATTATTACAAGAAATTAAGGCTTCTCCACTAGCGTAGGAGTGTGTTTTGTGTGTGAGCACATGGTGGATTGTATTAAAGGGGAAATTAAATTTTAAATGAATTGCTTAAGTGATATTTATGGGAAGTGTGTGTGTAGTTGGAGAGAGTTTTGAATGAGCTCATGGAGCAGGGAAATACTGAAATATTTTGGATTGTAATTTGAGCTAATAATGAAAGGGGATGTTTGTTGGTTTTGGTGTCGGTTGGGTTTTCTTCCTTTTTTGGGGGGGAGGGGGGAAGGAGTGAGAGAAAATATATTGAGGAAGAGAAAAGGAAGATGTGACCAAACTGATAGTTTTGTACGCATCACAAGGAAATTACTCCAAACTCCAAACCGGTGGTTCTGTCTCTTTTTTCCTTTTCTTTTTTACTCTCTCTCTCTCTCGCTCTCTCTCTCCGCTGTACACGTTTTCCTCCGTCATATTTAGCGTATTTTGTATTGATGAATCTGTGCGTATCTTTTGTGCATATGAGGAGAAGAGAGATGAAGTGGGTGGAAGGGAAAAGGGAAACATTAAGTGATGTATAGGTAACTTGAGCTTCTGGGTAACACGGAGATATGTCAGACTACTCGGGTGACTATTTTAGTTGGGACTGCTGCTGGTTGCTCTCCCTCTTCTTTTTTTTTTACTCCTGTTTCTGGTGGGTCGATGAATTATTAGTAGATATATATATGTATATATATAGATAGATATTTTGTATTTCATATTTTATGTGTACATACTATGACTATCACACACACAATATACATATATATATATATACATTTTTCCTCTCGAATGTTTTCATATGAGAATCTATGGTTGAGCGCACCTCGCGTTATTATCATCACTTTGTGTTCGGCCCGGCTTCCGCTCTACTCTATTAATCATATCGATTTCTTTTGTCGAGTCTTCTTTGTTTATTTTTATATCTAGCCAGAGGAAACTTTAAATACGCAGGAGGAAGAGAAAGCGAGAGAGAGAGAAAGCGAAGAAGAGAGAGGGAGAGAATGGGAATGAAAAGAGAGAGAAAGAGAGAGAGATATCCTTCCAGCCACACTCACACAACCAAGGCTTTCACATTCCCTCAAAAAAAAAAAAAAAAATCCCGTGTACAGGTTTTTTTTTTTTCTTCTCTCGTTCGTATTCATTCAACGGATATTTATGTTAGCGTCAATTGACTATCAGCCCACCATTTATAACGCAAACCTTCTTTAGTCTTTAGAAACTGACTGGAGATTTTCCAAGAAATACAACTACATAGCTATTTTGAGTACACAAGGAAAGTCTTCTCTACTACAATTTATATGCTCAGTTTTTTTTTTTAAACTCTTTAGGAAGGAAAAAAATGACTAAAATTTTCGGGGTAATTTACAATTTACTTAAGTCCCAGCTGCTCCCAAGTGCACGGCCAAGCTCAAATTAAACGGGGAAAGAAAAGGAAATGTGGATTATGTATTTTGTAATTGGTGTGGAAATGAATGAATGAGTTTCTTCTCGCTATGTTCAGTAGTTTCCGTAGTTTTTTTTCAGAGGGTTTAATGGGAAATTTATTACGATTTTTTTTTTTTGTTTTTTTGCATAGAGTTCATACTAGAATTATAAAAAATGGGAGGGAAAGTATGTGCCATAAAAATAAATGTATTCTCTCCCCTGATTTCAGATTCCACTGACAAAGCATCAAAAATTGAGTTTACATCGTTCCGCGTCCACATTTAGTTTTGATGATCCACGTCGACTGAATGTGACTGTGATGACACAGTATCGAAAAAGAACTCCTTCGGAAAGAGAAATGATTGCAAGGACACTGAGGAATTCATCAGTGGCCAAAAGGAAGCCTCGACGAGCCATTCGTCGAAAGACAAATTTGACAGTGAGTGGGGGTGGGATTAAAAGTGGGACGACGACGGGTTGTGGGACACCAAATATAAAGAGCGCCACGGGAAGTATTTGTGATGAAACGAGTGGGATGATGGTGACGGCGAGTGGGGCTCATAGCAGTTTTAGTATTGGCCCCAGTCTGGATAATGATAATAATGATGGGAAATCATCGGAATTACTCCGAGTGTGCAAGTCCAAAGTGACTAGTGATGTGAAAAGTTCGAGTGCGAGTGGGAGTGGGATGATGATGGGGATGGGGGGGAATGGTGGGGGTGGGGGTGGGGGTGGGATCGTTAGTATTAGTGGGGAAGTACCCAAAGTTCGTATAGCCAAAATAAGTGGTGTTAAAGGTTGTGGAGGGATCCGAGTGAATTCATGTGTTGTCAATTCCATTGAGGGTGACACAAATAATTTTTATGTGGACAACACGGAGACACCCGACTCGGAACTAGATGAAGATGGGAAAAAACGTCCAAGTTTACATGCAGCCATTTTGACTTTACTCGGTCGGAGAGTTTCCATGGTTGAATCTTCTCGTCACACCAAAAAATCTTCCCCCGAAGCAACACCCCAAGGTTACTTTCTTTTCTTTTACTTTCTTTTTTACTTTCCCTCTGCCCCCCCCCCCCCTTTTTTTCTTCATCAATCTCCATTTCCTATGTAGACAAATGACACATGAGAATATGTGATGTGTCATGCTCTCTCTCTCTCTCTCTCTCTCTCTTCCTTTGACTTTTCTATCTCCTTTTTTCTTCTTATTTCCTCTCTCCCCCTTGAATTCTCCAATTTCATATTTTTTGTACTGACAAAACTTGTTGTTTCGTTTTCGTTTCGAATTTTCCTCTCGTCTTTTTGTTTGTAGGAGACGGAACGGATACGGACGTCTCTCCACCTGTTTCATCTCCGAAACTTTTCCATGAGCTTCCCTCTGAACCAGAACTAAAGGTATACAATCAAATGATGTAAAATGGCAAATCCTCGTCCCTCAATATACTTGCAAAGTCTGTCTTACAATAAATTGCATAATTTTTTTTAGAGTGCATATTAGTATATACATATAAGTTTTTTTTAAATTGACACCTTCCCTTGTAAACTTGTATTTTTGTATTTGTATAGAGCGAAGGTTGGATATCCAAAGTGGATGTCAATGTTACAAAGTCTGCTGGAAGTAAGAACGACCATTTTTTGTAAAGTTTTTTTCCTTCACTTTTGTACAATCCATTTTCTTTGTTTTTGGTGGGAATTTAAATACCAACGATCCAAAAATCAAATTTCCTGTTGAAAAAAAAAACAAAGTGAAAGTGAAAGTTTTCTAAATTTGTAAAAATCCCAAATGATGTTGTTTTTCACAGGGTTCAGGAAAAAGTTCAGTAAACCTCGGATTTCAAAAGAATTCTGGAAAAACAATATTGTGAAAACAAATCTCACCCCTGTTGTCAATCATTGGTTGTTTGAAACCGCCATCACGTTTATCATTATTATTAATACAATGTAAATCAATTCAATCCTCCATTCTGTATTTTGTTTGCACTTAAATAATGTTTCATATTATATATATATACTTATGTAACTTTTTTATGCCTTCAAAACAGCCTCATGGCCTCAGAGCATCACGATCAG
Organism: Gisinianus flammeolus; assembly: GCA_034699125.1. Taxonomy (NCBI): domain Eukaryota; kingdom Metazoa; phylum Arthropoda; class Collembola; order Symphypleona; family Katiannidae; genus Gisinianus; species Gisinianus flammeolus. Next base: position 9,547 of record JAIUND010001642.1, on the reverse strand, counting down.
CCTGCATGGCTTGATACTCTCTTGACTCAAGGGAACCTTGTAAGTTTCACTTTTCTTTAAGAACAGTCAAAATTTTAGTCTGGTCTATAGTTCAAAGTAGAATTAAAATTGTATTTTTAAAAAAATTCTGTAGGTTTTCACCATCATATTCACAATAGAAGCTGTCCTGAAGATAGCTGCACTCCAATTAGATTACTTTAAAAGTCGATGGAATGTATTTGATTTGATAATTGTGGTAATGAGCTATGCAGATACGATCATTGAAGCGTATATAAAAACAAATGTGATTCGTGCATTGAGATTAGTAAGTTTTCCCTCATCGGAATAGAAATTTACATCATTTAAATAAATTATATCATAATCATTTTATACGCAGATTGTAATTCTTTAATTAAATGATGCATTTTATTAATGTGGGATTTCTTTTGTGTGTGTGTGTGTATTTTGTACATTTTGTACAAAATAAAACAGTTACGAGTTTTTAAACTTGCTCAGAGTTGGATAACAATGAAAGTGCTGCTCAACATAATAGTTAGTACGTTTGGAGCGTTGGGTAATTTAATTCTTGTTCTTTTGATCGTCTTGTACATATTCGCCGTTTTGGGACTACAAGTCCTCGGTGAGTATTACACCAGAAGTGCATTTGACGCTGAAGATAACGAAGAAAGCTTTCCAAGGTACTCTCGCGGTTTTCCTCTCTCTCTTTCTCTCTCTCTCTTTAGTAAACCTCAAGAATGCCCAGATTTCCTTAATATTTCACATTCTCATCCATATGCTTAAATATACTGGGGCTTCAAAAAACGAATGAAGGTAAACTAACTCAACTCAACTAATGATTTTTGTGTGTATGTTTGTGTACTATGTGGAAATTGTAGATGGAATTTCCAGAATTTCTGGTATGCCTTTATGATGGTCTTCCGGGTATTATGTGGAGAATGGATTGAACCTTTGTGGGAATGTTTGCAAGCTCTAGAAAAAAAGGGGGAACAGGTAATTTGGAATTTAAACTACTTGTAAACTTTACCATATTCGTTTCAAGGGAAAGACATTTTAAATATATAAATATTCGAGACTTTCTCCCTCCTTCTCTCTCTCTCTCTCTTGCTCTCTCGCTCTCTTTCGGTCTGACTCTCGCTCTCTTTCATTCTATCTCTCTGTCTCTCTCATGTTCATTAATTTTTAAACGGAGGCACTACAGATAATAAAATATTATACATGAACATGAATATCCTTTATGCATCAGTACTTTGAAACTTTGACTCAATTCCGATGAATGTGAAAGAGTAAAGAAGGTTATAGAAATGAGGAAATATTCTTAAGTAGTTTTATCATTGGAGTTTGGTTTGGTTTCACCGACGTGAATAATTGATGAATGATCTATACTCTCTTGAATTCTTTTGGGATCAAACGGAATTCCATGTTAAAGTGTGAGAGAATGTTTAATGGACAGAAGGAGAGAGAGAGAGAGAGAGAGAGAGAGAGAGAGAAAGAGAAAGCGAGCGAGAAAGTGGGGAGAGAGAAAGTATAAAAGAGTAAGAGAGTCGTGTGCTAACAGTCTTCTCCAGATTTCATAAGTAGGTTTTAAGTATGCAGGAGAGATATCTGTAGAAGAAAAGCGTCCTCTCATGCTCTCTCTCTCTCTCTCTCTCTCGTTCATTCATGCTGAACATTTGAGGATTTTCTCTGTGGTTTTCTCTCTCTCTCTATATATATATATATACATCTCTTTATTTCTCTCTGTGTGTCTGTCTCTAGTACAAGTGCTTTGTTATATTTTTGCCCATTTTAATCGTGGGTAACTTCATCGTTCTCAACCTTTTCCTCGCTCTACTCCTCAACAGCTTTGATACTGAAGAGCTCAATGCACAACGGGAAGTGAGTCACTTTGAAATATCTAAAATATGTATACATATTTTATACATGCCATATACTAAGAATCACTGCATGACAACTCACTCAACAAGAAAAAAAATCTCGTACTTGGAGTGGGATCCTCTCTTTTTTGTTTTTATACTTTTTATATATTTATAAACTCTCTCTCTCAATTTTTCAATCTCTCAATCTGCATTTCCAATGTCCAATTTCACAACAGATTGAAGGATTTGGAAATCAGTCAAGAGAGAAATCAATTTGCATATATACAAATTTTTGTCAATTTCCTCATAATTAACTAATTCCCTTGTATTTTGTTCCTGTTTTTTTTTCGTTCAATAATGTGATTCCGCCTCTTTGATATGAAATTCACAGAAAGAACTTGAAGCTTCGGGCAAGTCGGATAATCTCAAGAAAATTGTCGGGCTTCTATTGACGAAAAAACTGAAAAGTAAAAAAGGGACACCCACAGCCGATGATACAGTTTCAACTGTGTCCGTCCCAGCTATTGAGTACAGTGGTGGAGATACGGATGGCGAAGGGGATGGCGAAGGAGTAAGTCTCAATTTATTCAAGTCCTCTTTTTTGTCAATTTATTTTTTTGTAATTTATATGTTCTAGAGAAATTAATTTAGACAATTTAATATTTTTGGTTGTTTGTTTGTTTGTTTGTTTGTTCAACTACAAATTAAATAAATCAAAAGAAAAAGAAAAGAAAATGGTTGTAATAACTGTTACTAATAATTGTTATTTTTAAAAAAGAAAATGCTCAAATGCATAGCACGTGTCAATTTTTTGTTACATACTTATATTTGTTTGTAAAAAAATAATAATGTTAAAATTTGTTTGTTGTATTTTAAAAAGAGTTTTTACTGTTTGCCTTACGTTAGTTGTGCGTTTTATATCGTAGGTTTATGTACTGATAAAATATTGTATATATTTTGGATATCAATACTTATTTAAAAAAAAAAACATTAGTGAAAATTTTGTTGGGTGTGAAGGAAATTTATATTATCATTATATATTATGATTTATTGAATGACTATAGCCCAAGAAAGGGCGTGCAAGAGCGCGATTTAAGAGAGTAGCAAGGAAAGTCATTTTGATGAATAGAAAATCACTGGCAGAGAAAGTCATTGAGAAAGCCAATTTAACGCAGCAGCATCAGACAAATGTCACTACGAAACTTTTTACGAATGCAAAGGCCCAAGGGGTCCGAAGAAATAGTTCCTTTGGATTAGGTCGCACTGATGTAAGTTTAATTGTACATACCTACAACAACTACCAAAAAAAAAAACCAACAATTCCTCCTAACCAAACTAATACTAACAACAATAAAATATATAAAATAATAAACAATTGAAATACTGAACGCGATTTATTCTGTCTCTGTCTATCTCTCTCTCTCTCTTTTCCCATCTATATTCAAAATATGTAATGTAATGTAATGCAAACATTTATCTTTACGTATTTTCTCCTAAACAAACAAATTACAATTATAAATACTATTTCTAATATCGTATTAGTATTACTACACATCTTTCCTATCTCTCCACGTCTCTACTTTCTATTTCTATTTCCATTTCCATTTCCATTTCTATATCAGTACTTTTTTTTACCTTTACCTTTACTTTCAATTTCAATATGCTGCACATTCACATAACTAACTTGACATATTTTTTTATATACTTACAAAAGTTGATTTGAACTTTTTTGCATTTTCCTTTATTATTATTATGATGTAATAATCAAATGAGGATTTTGTATATACTAAATGGGATATATTTTATTGGGTATTTTCCCTGTGTCTGTATATACAGTCAACGAGTTTGCCGGAGGATATTGAGAAAAAAATTCCGCCCGCGTGTATTCCGATCAAGTGCTGGAATTGTAACTGTTTTTGCCTGAATTGTTTACGGCGATTGAAGTGGACGTCGTGGGATGCAGGACGTGCCGTGTCCGCTCGAATTGTCACTCATCCATTTTTTGAATGGTTTATCCTTGCACTCATTTTTGCCTCGAGTATCACACTCTGCTTTGAGGACATCTATCTTGAGTACAATCAGGATCTTCAAACAGCTCTTTTCTATCTCAATACTACTTTCACTGTCATTTTCGTGGTGGAAATGCTCCTCAAATGGTTTGCCCTCGGTCTTTGGAATTACTTTACCAATTCCTGGACTATTCTTGACTTTGTCATCGTCGCCGTAAGATTTTCTCTCTCCTCTGATGTATTAGCATCAAATAAAAAAAAATCAATATGTACATAGAGATAATTAAAGAATTTCCTTTTTTAATTTGTCATTGTACTAAATTTTGTCCTTCATATACAGATAAGTTTGATCACTCTCAAGTTTGATGTTGAAAAGACAAAGGAAGGGAATTCACAAAGGGGAGGTCGAGGGAATACACAAAGTCTGGCGGCTCTCAAAGCCTTAAGGACTTTACGAGCTTTGAGACCACTACGAGTCATTTCAAGATGGCAAGGAATGAAAGTACGTCCATAATTTGTTAGATAAACACACATTTCATTATTTATTTCCTCCACAGACTTGAAATTCTTATTAATGTTAATTAAGGATTTAATAATAATCTGTAATTAAATAAGTGTCTTTGTTATTGTCATTTGGTAAGAATTTTTGGATGCTTTATTTATTTCTTTTTTTTTATGTGTATAGATTGTAATTAATGCTCTCATGTATGCCATTCCATCGATTTTCAACGTACTCCTCGTTTGCCTTCTTTTCTGGCTCGTCTTTTCTATCATGGGTGTTCAGTTCTTCAAAGGGAAATTCTACAAGTGTGTGGACAATGATAGTGGAGAATTGCTTTCACATACCGTAAGTTTGAGAGTTTCAATATTTCCCTATTTATTAATTTTTACCCCTATATAATTTCATATTTTGTGTTATTATTATTCGCGTGTACACAAATATATACACCGGGCGGGGGGGGGGGAATGATTGAGTTCATATGCATATGCAAGGATTTGGGGAGATTTGTCTAAGTTTGTGCGTGTGCGTATGTACGAGTATATATTTCTATTTAGGTTGTTCAAACAAAGGAGCAATGCTGTAATAATACGAATCAATGGTCCTGGATTAATACTCAACCAAATTTCGATAATGTTTTTCAAGGATATTTAACTCTCTTCCAAGTTGTAAGCGCTCACATTTAGTTTTGATTCTACATAATTTCCTTCAGTACTTTTTCTGTTTCTTCATATATACAGATATTATTTTTATTTTTATTTCACAGGCAACATTTGAAGGATGGATGGAAGCAATGCAGGTCTAGTTTTAACTGTTTTTAAGTGCCTTTCATTGTTGTGAATAAAAAAACATTTAGGGGATTACTCTAATTTTAAGAATACTATTATGATTATGTATACCTAATGGATGTCTGTGTAGGCTGGAGTGGACTCGAATGAAGTTGGGAAGCAGCCGATAAGGGACAATGCACTCTATTACTATCTTTTCTTTGTTGTTTTTATTGTATTTGGAGCATTCTTCACTTTGAATCTCTTCATTGGTGTCATCATTGATAATTTCAATAGGCTCAAGAAAAAGGTTTGAGTGATTTTTGTTTTTCAATTAGGAATTTAGGAATTTAGGAATGAGTCAAATTCTCAACAAGTTTTCTCCATCAGTTTTTTTACTGTTGGAACTGGTTGTTGTTGTTGCTGTAATTTATGTTTGATGTTGGTTTGTTTATTTGTTTGTTTGTATATAGTATGAAGGTAATTTATTAGAAGTTTTACTCACACCGAGTCAACGTCATTACTACACAGCCATGAAGAAGTTGGGTCGGAAAAAACCTCGTAAAGTAATAAAACGGCCATCAAATAGTTTCCTATCTTTATTTTATGACATTTCCATGTCCAGAAGGTAATTTTTTATAGCTTCTCTCTCTCTCTCTCTCTCTCACTAAATCATTTACACTCGTCATTATCATTACTATATTGTGGTAATTTGTCACACAAGTCTCACATAAATACGTTATCCAAGTTGTATGTATGACAATTACAGGTTTGAAATAGCCATTTTCTTCATGATTTTCTTAAACATGGTGATAATGGCATTTGAACATCACAACCAGAGGCAAATCTATGTTCATATTTTGTCTGGATTCAATTCTTTCTTTACCACAATTTACGGTTTAGGTAAATAAAACAACCCAAAGAGAGTCCAATCATATAAATATAAATATCTTACAGGCCGAATTTATCGTACATGCAAAAATTTACATTTTGAATTTTGAATTCGATAATGTATACGTATATTTTACGTACATAGTGATGACTAATTGCATGGACTTTTTATATGTTTGTACAGAGGCTATAGTGAAAATCATTGGACTTCGTCAATATTATTTTACTGTCCCTTGGAACCTTTTTGATTTCATTCTTGTGATTGCATCCTGTGTGGACCTTGCTGTCGGTGATTTAGGTCACAAATTCCTTATTCCCCCCACAATGCTCAGGATTGTCCGTGTTTTTCGTATCGGCCGAGTTTTACGCCTTGTCAAAGTAAGGAGAGAGAATATATATAAAGGACAATTTTTTTTCTTCTTTGTAACTATATAACCTGTGCATTCATAACTGTATATCATCTTGCGAATTGAGAATATGTACAGTACTTATATATTTTATATATGAAAACTTAATTAATTATGTAGGCTGCGAAGGGAATTCGAAAGCTTCTGTTTGCTCTAGTCGTCTCTCTTCCAGCTTTATTCAACATTGGTGCACTTCTTGCTCTCATCACTTTTATTTATGCCATCCTCGGGATGGCTTTATTTGGAAGAATAGCTCAAAACACGGCTGTTGATGAAATGTTCAACTTTGAGACTTTTTTACGAAGCTGTTTAGTACTCCTCCGAATGTAAGTTTTGTTTATACCAGTATATTGCGTATGAGTATGTACATATTGGACATATAAATGAAGGAAATCATAAAACAAATCTTGCATGATTAAGATTTTGAAGAAAAAAACGATTCAATGTCATGAACTCATGATGAATAAAAATAAATAAACAAATATATAGAATGACTGCTGCGGGTTGGAATGACATTCTGGTGGCAATGACGAATGAGACTCCGATATGTGGAACGTACCGAAAAATAAAATGTGGAGAGGATGGGGAGGGTGAGTGTGCAAATGTGGCATTGGCCATTGCCTACATGGTCAGTTATCTCATCATTAGTTACCTCATCGTCATTAACATGTACATTGCCATCATACTGGAGAATTTCGTAGAAGCTAATCGGGAAGAAGAAGTTGGGATTGTTGAGGATGATCTGGAAATGTTTTATGTTCGATGGTCCAGGTAAGTACTAACAATAAATGTTAATGATTCACTTTCAAAATCAAGTGAGGGAATAATATGTGGAAATTGTTTTTTTTAGATACGATCCACAAGCCACACAGTTCATTAGTTTTGATCAACTATCCGAATTTTTAGCAAGTTTAGACCCTCCATTAGGAATAGCCCGACCAAATATTGTGGCCATCGTGGCATTTAATTTACCAATAGCCAGAGGAAATAAAATCCACTGCTTGGATATACTTCACTCCCTAGTTAAACACGTTTTAGGGCATATTGATGATAGTGAAGAATTCCGCAAGGTTTGTTCAATTCACTTACGTATATGACTATATTCGTATATATATGCTTTGAAATACTAACTGAATTAATCTAGGTGTATACATATTGTAATGTAATTCAAGCTTATTTAAGTACGTTGGTTCATTTTGTTTTGTTTTTTGTCGTCGTCATTTGGATATATGCAGCTACAAGAGCAAATGGAGCATAAGTTTCGTAAACAATTCCCCACCAGGAAACTCCTAGACATAATTTCATCGACTCGAGTATGGAAGATCCAACATAATTCTGCTTTGATCATACAACGTGCGTATCGGGCATACCGAGCTCGTCTGTACCCTCCATTAGACAAGGCAAAATCCACTCAAACGATTGGTCGTCATCCGAGTGTCTCTCACAATAAGGATCATCATGGCATGTTCAATAAAATGGGGAATCTCCTTCATTTGGGTCAACATCATCTGGAGAACAAAAAACGGCGTCAGTCAGTAGTTGAAACAAAGTCCAAAGAAGCTGTAAGTCCTTCAAAGTGTACAAACGATGAGGGTAATACGAAACTCCTTTCAATCTCTCCTCCTTCATCCTTTTCTCATCATCATCTTTATCATTATATCATTTCCTATAGAATTCATACATAATTACTCTCTCTCTCTTTCTCTTTCTCTCCCCATTCTCTTCCTTACTCTATACAAATATTTCTTTCACTGTACTGCATATTCGTATTTTTCCCTCAAGAATCTTTCAAATCGAATCTCTCGATCGAGTGTATTTTTCAATCTCTGTCTTCATCAATGGGAATTTTTTTATTTGTTGTTTGTGTTTCCTTGGGCACAGATGATGAAGGGACGGGAACGCCTTAGTGATGTGAGTGACATTAGCCAAGGGAATACCATTTTAACCCGGATGGAGGCGAGTGGTGCGAAAACACATCGACGAACTCTCTCTCCTTCCCGTATGAGTGGGGGATCATTTGATGTGGCAATAACTTATGGTGGGACGAATCAGAGTGGCTGTAATCAATTATTATCTGTACAAAGACATGGACAACACAGTCATACTGGACCTTCCGTCACGCCAACGACGCCGTCCTCTCTCAATGGCGAATCTCATAGTGTCATCGTTCAAATTCATCGAGAGTCCTAAAAAAAGAAAACAAAAAATATGTGCGTCTCATCATATAATAATAATATTATATATAATATATAATTCACTCATCATATATATACGAATTTCTGCTTCCTCAACAAAAAGAAAAGACCAAAAAGAAAAAAAAAAAAACTAGCACACAAACAAAACGAAAAAAAAAAAAAATCATCATTTTTACTTTTAATTCCATACACAATATGTAAAAAGAAAAAAAAGGACATCGCACGCTTTATATGGGAAATTGGCTTTCTATGGGATTTGGCTCAAAATCGGTAGGGACATAGTCTAGAGGTAGGGGAACAACATTTATATTACCACTTCTCTGGGGATTGCTCCTGGTGACCTCTACAGGTCACGAAAGGTCACAAAATCAAGTTGGTCCTACAACATTGTGTGACCTACCAAAATTTCAGGAATTTTATGCTGATCATTTTTTATAAAAGAACCAACATTGTACCTTTAACCGTTTGACCTCTTATACCCGAAAAACCGAAATTAAAGGTCAAAAATTAAAGTTTGACCAATTTCATCGATACTAGGCTTATTCAAAGAGGAATCATGAGCTGAACAATAGTTACCGAAGGTACTTGACATCGTTGACTGTTTGACCCCAGAGTGCTCGTATTTACCTTAAATTATAATCTTAACCTAATACCTTAAACAATAATCATAACCTAATACCTTAAACAATAATCACAACCTAATACCTTAAACTATAATCATAACCTAATACCTTAAACAATAATCATAACCTAATACCGCAAACTGTCATCCTAACCTAATATCTTTAACTATAATCTTAACATAATACCGTAAACTGTCATCCTAACCTAATATCTTTAACTATGACCTTAACATATTATTACTGTAACGTTTTACGTTTGTCTAGTATTGTACTACAAAAAACAAAAAGTGTGTCAGGGAA